>JANRMT010062795.1:18158381-18223714 GCA_026402145.1 Polypterus bichir lapradei | reverse complement strand
TAAGTGTTCGGCAAGGCAGCTGAAGCGCTGCATTATGGGATCTGTAGTTTATTGTGTTACCAGCGCTTCATATACCCGGGCCATTAATAACAGTAATACAGTATATAAAATGATCTCGCAGGCCGGATATAATTACACGCCGGGCCGGATGTGGCCCGTGGGCCTTGAGTTTGACTCATATGGACTAAATAGAACTTGAAAAGAAATATTTTTTGGAATGTGATCGCGCAAGTCAGTACATCGAGCCCGCGTGCTATTGTGGTTTTGCTTGTGTGCTTCAGTAAGTTACCGTCCCCTCGCTCTTACTTTTTTACTGTTCATCTAATGAATACACTGAGTATGGCTTTACCAAAACAATCATTGATCGCGAATAAAGTATCCATTATTCATGAAGCTTCAATAGGTGAATAGGTGATCTGTCTTTCTGCGTTAACCGCATGCGTTTTCATACGTCTCAAACTAAGGGGATGCGAGGTTAAAATAAATCGAGAAGCGCGCGTACATACTTAGTGCATCCCCTCTCGGGAATCGAACCTCGGACGTGGGCGCTACAGTCGAATGCTTTAGTATCGCGACACGGCGTGTGGTTTATCTATTTGAGCGTAGCAGTGTAATTCAGTTTTTGTTCAGCACTCTTTGCAACTGTTACTTTTTGTCTGCGCACTGCGTCAGTTCACGTGAGCTGCTGAATATGGTTTTATATGTCACTCGCTCGCTTCTAATTGTTTCGCTGCCTTCTTAATTATATAATGCATGTTTTCTAAAGCGCGTTTTGTAGCTCTTCCTGGCTTTCTACGTAATGCGTGATTACGTGAGAGGCGTGATGATGTCATACGAACTCCGCCCCTCCAGCTGAACTCCATTACAGTAAATGGAGAAAAACAACTTCCAGTTATGACCATTACGCGTAGAATTTCGAAATGAAACCTGCCCAACTTTTGTAAGGAAGCTGTAAGGAATAAGCCTGCCAAATTTCAGCCTTCTACCTACACGGGAAGTTGGAGAATTAGTGATGAGTCAGTCAGTCAGTCAGTCAGTCAGTCAGTCAGTGAGTGAGTGAGTGAGTGAATGAGTGAGGGCTTTGCCGTTTATTAGTATAGATTAAATGTTAAGAACAAACAATATGATTTATTCAACTACCTGTTTTGAGACAGGAAGAATGAGGAGGAAGGGAAGATATTTATTCTGGCACTGAACTATTTTCATAATGTCAGGTATTTTCAGCTATGAATATAAAGTAAGAAAATAACAAAATTAATATAAACATAAAAAAAATACATTCACAGGTTTAGTTTTTCATCAGTTTGCGGACTCTGGGCACCGATAAATATTTACCTGTTGTTTAGTTGTATTTAGTTGTATTGCAAGTAAAAGTGTTGTAATCGATTGATTTAAGTATGTATCACTTACCAGTCACCCAGGTTTTGTGACCTGAAATAGAAACAGTTTTTTATTATTCAAATTTTAATTGAAATAACCCAGAAGCAAATAGGAACAAAACCACTGTAACAGCTTTCAAAAAAGTATAAATAAAAATCCAACTTGTAAGATTTCAAAGTAACAGTGATAAATTGGAGCCCATGTGACTGGAAGAGAACAGACAGCAGCCTGTGGCCAAGCAGTGGAAAAAGGAAAAGAGGAAGAAAAAACTGAAGGCTACTGGTCCGAGATCTCGCGTCACTGATTACCAGATATGCATTTGCCTACTAGTTTAGTGAGTGACATCCAATTCTCAATTTTGGAGCCAGATGACCCCAGTAATTCAGAACGTGAAAAGCTCAAAGGGGATTGAATTATAAGGATTTCCAAAAATCAAAATAAACCCTGCAGCTTTCCAGTAAGAGGCCAGTGCAGTCTTAGCAGCTGCATGAACCTGAATACGACATGACAGCAGTGGGCTCTCTGAAGTGCGATGCCAGACACTCTCAGGCTGCTCACAAGCACACGTACTGTACACGAGTTCACACAAGGCCAAATATGGCTGACCTGTTTATTGGACGAGAAGGAAATCCATATAAACGAGTGTAGGACTTGAGCTCTCCATACAGATGGCCATGTTTGTGCCATTATGCCATTGGCATTCAAATGTGGCTTATCAAATGGTTACAGCCAATCCAGATGGTAAATTCTAATTCACTCCTGATTCCATGTAATAAACCTTTTCTTTTTCTTTTTTTTATTTACAGCAAATCCCAGTCTCTGACGAACACTTTCAGCCTCTCTGAAACACTGCAGAGAAGCAACACTTCAGAAGACGAGGCCAAGGCAGAAACCATCAGGAGCCTGCGGAAGTCCTTTGCTAGTCTCTTTTCAGACTAGGCCACTTTGAAGCTGGAGAAGATCTAAGAAGCCAGACAGTCTGTCACCCAGCTTCCCCAGTTCATCCAGGAGGTCTTTGAGTATATTTCTCCCTGGAGAGAAGTCAATTGTGGAGTTGAGAAAAATGGGGGAATTGCTTACCTGAGGCAGGCAAGACCCCACAGGGGAGGCGCCCGTAGTCTCGGCCCCCATTTTACCCTTGGTTTCTTTGATTTTGTTTGTGATGCTGTTTCTTCAATTTGGTGTTTGAACTGAACTGTTTTTTTCAAAAGAATCTTTCCCTTTGCTTTGATTTGGACTGACTTTAAGAGAATTTCTATCGGCAGATATTACTTTAGTATTTGATTTTAAAAAGGAGGAAGAGAAAGAAAAGCTGAGCAGCCAAGGCTAACTTCTGTTTTATTGAGAAATTCAAGGTGGCCCATATACATTTTGGAGAAAAAAATGAAAGACTGAACTTGGCATTTCCATTCCTTTCTGATCCCAGTGCTGATCACATCAGGAGATTGTGTCGATGCTGATGGAGTAGCAAGTTAAGTTACCATTTACTCTTAACGAAAATATCAGACTGAAGAGCCGTGTATAGTAAAGCAAGTGACATATAGCTCTGGACAAATCAAAACCATAGCATACATAAACCGATCCGTCCTGTGCCACTAACTACACTCCCCCACAATCCATTTCTAGATGTTCCATCTTACAGTCCTGCCTTATTTTTTTGTATTTGTGCAGTTACTGTTGTACATGGTGTGTGGAGTTTGTCCCGTTTAAATCATTTTTTAACACACAATATGATCAGCTTTGTTGGTGGAAGTGGCCATTTCTTGTCAAAACTTCTTCTTATTGCCTTTCTATGCTCAGCTTTCTGTTATCACACGTCTGCTGGATTATGACCAACAAATCACTTGGGAACCAATAATCAAGGAGCGTCAGTACGCGGTGAATGTGAACCTTAGCGCAGTGTTCACTGATAACACCATTGCTTCCATGTTCATCGATTTGAACAAAACTGTTCATCAAGATCAAATCCCATGGCAGTTCCTAAAAATCTTTTCTAGAGATGGCAAAGGCTTGTCTTTTTATACCAAGGGAGATGAAAACATCAATGGAATCACCAATTGCACCAGCTTGATGAGACCAATGCCACACCAAAACTGGACTTGCATCCCCTGAAGCAAACGAGAAACACCTTTAAAGTGGACATTTGGGAGAGGCCGGTGGTTACTGTGCCTGCCTTACAGATCCAGGGGCGTGGGTTCAGTCCGCGGCTCAGCACAGTCTGTTTGTGGTTTGCATGTTCTTCCCAAGATTTGTTGGGTACCTCCATTTCCTAACAGATCCCAAATATTTGTATGTTATGCTGATTGGCAATTCAAAATTCCCTTTGTATGAGTGACTTTGTGTGCCCTTTAATACACTGGCATTGTACCCAGGCCTAGTGAGATAAGCTTCAGGTATCCACAAACATGTAGTTGACAAGGTGGGCACAGTAGGAGAATGGATAGATGGAAGAATGGATGGACGAATAAAGAAGTTTTAAAAACGTTTATCTAATTCTTACAAACTAACTACAGAGCACTGAAGGATATACTAGCTGTAAGTATGCTGCCATCTGGCATCTTTTGTGGCACACAAGTGGCATTCACATTTATACTGCCATGTCTTAAACATAAAATATGATGACCAAGCGAATCTGTCACTGAGGGGAGCTAACCGACGATTTTGCAGAAAGCCCAGTGGTGCTGTCAGTGTCCTACTGTACTACTGTTGGTTAAAATTGGGTACGGGAGACTTGACGTTTATTAATTAAATAAGTGGTTGAGATCAAGTCGTACTGTAAGTCAGAAACATTTTGAAAATATTGTTAATTTCTTAATGCATGTAGGTGGTTTATAACTAATGGGCTATTTTTCTTTTAAGCCTCTTCTTAAGTGTATTAACAAAAATGTTTTTACTTCACCAGAAGAAACCGAAAACGTGCTGATAAAGTGTCTGCATTACGTGTACACGTTCAGATCAAGTTGTAATTTGCTTTGAAATCACTTTAACTGTGCATCATGAAGTAGAGGCGGGTGCTAGAAGGCCAGTTCAGGGGTACTCGCCAAGCTCGATCTGTTCAAGCAGGCATCAGCACTTAAAGTATGGAGGTGCTCTTTGAAATGTCCTTCATTGGGTGTCGTTTCCTTCTTTTGAGAGGGTCAGTTCTTGCTGACAATGCCGTATGGAATATAACGATCATAGATCAATTTCACAAAAATGTACACGTGCATTGTCATTGTTATTTCCGTGACCAAGAATAAAGTTAAATGTACTGGTGAATTAAATCACACAGGACACAACGTTTCTTGTTCTCAGGTCTACGCTCACTCACTTCCACTATTTGTATTTTTCGGTCAATATTTAGTTGTAGCACTGCCAATCCACAAGTCATTAAATGCCACATAAAGTTGCAGTCCTCTATTTGGCGAACATCACTTAAAATAAGGAGGTTATTCAGTCTTACAAATCACGGGTTTCAAACTCAAATCCTGGAGCATCGCGGTGGCAGCAGCTTTTCATTCCAGCCACTTTATTAGTAACCAGTCACTGGTGCTAATGGAGCCGACATCACTCATTTCAACACGAATTGACGTGTAGCTTAACATTCAGAATCCTTCATTGATTCCTTTTTTTGCCAACAAGCAGACAATAATGAGATGCAAAGTGAGCCGAGAGATATCAGGCTACATTCATAGGACTACATCTCTTAAAATCCTAGGACGAGACGTGATCTTTTGAAGAGAGACACTTTCACGTCCTGTGAGACAAGACTTTGTGCCAAGAGATATAACCACGCCCGGAAATAAAACACAAAGAGTAGAAGACAAAGTAGAACGTCGTAAAGAATTCAAAAACGTTGGTGCGATACACAGACAGAGCAGATTAGAGATAATGGAAGTACGAAAATTCGAAAGTCTCAAAAAAATGATAGTAACGATCACATCAGCGCAAGCAAACAAAAATTATTACTCGGTGAAATAACGGAACAGCGAAAAGAGATCGAATATATATTGTTCGGATTTAAAGTTTAAGTCGGAGACTTGTAGATCGCCTAATTCATGTTGCCTTCAGGGAAAAGTAGTGTTTCTTCCCAATGAAGAGCCGAATCTGCGAGAATTAAAAGATTTGTTCTCTGGTGAAAGTGAAATCCACATACGCGAGCGGCAAAGACACAAAGTGGCTGGCCTGTAGCACAGGCCAATTGGGCGGGATTAGCAAAGCCCCCTAGTTATTTCTGTCCACACTAGTGTATCATTTATGAAAGCATCTCCGTCCACAAGAACACAAACAAAAAGGCAAATGATGTAGCTGTCTGCCTACCATGGACACACGCACACCACAGACCAGCAATCCATGAACGAATGGCAATGCCGCCAGCCACAGGATTTATGGGAAAACTGTCAAGGTCAGGAAATGGTTTGCCTTTTGCGTATGTAGACAGCATTCAAAGTGTACAATTTAGATGCATGCAGATAAGAAACAGAACAAGCGCCATGGATAGCAACTCCTCTATGTTGAAATATGGTTATCTTTTAAGAAGGGGGACCAATCTGGGACTGAGATGTGATGGGCAGGATCCAGTTAGGGAAGCACAGACAAGTCGCGCGTGATTAGAGCCTTCGCTTTTGAGCGTCCACACCACAATACTTGGGCTGCATTTTCACAAGTGTATGGACCACCGCTCTGGGCAGCGTTTCCAGAAGTCTCCTTTTTCGGGGGTTGAAAACACTGGAGTTGTGTGGATAAAAGTTGAAAAGGGAAAACATAAAAACGTAGTGTGACTGGGGCCTCAGACTAGGGCCTTGTCCGTACTAACACGGTTACATTTGAAAATGCAGTGTTTTTTAAACATTCATTTTGGCTTCTCATTACACTCGAGTGTTTTCAAGCACCAAAAATGAAACGTGTTCTCCAAAGTGTGGAACTTGAAAACGCCAGGTCTCCTGTAGCACTATGGGAAAACAGAACGTTTCAAAAACGCCGCCATTTTTAACACCCAACGTGTCTGATAACGTGACATGGCTGTCAGATTATCAGCCCCTGACTTGGTTTGTTGCGCCATTTCCCTCTGTGGTCTCGTCTTCACGCTGACGGTAGTCGTCTCCTCATTGTATACCCAGATACGGGCTTGGTGTCTTCTTTAGGGTGCTTTTTGGTATTTTGGGGATTTAACGAAATATAAAAAACATTTTTTCTCATGCTGTTGACATTTCAGATGTTACTTTGTATTTGCATGTTTAAGAAATGTTGCTTCTGACAAAACACTGCATTCCCAATTTGGTTTCAAAAGTAAAACGAAAAATGGTGCTTTCAGATTTGTTCACGTTTCTGTTCACTAAGCCTCAGTTCCTGGCCGGCCGGCCACCATTTTTACTCCAGCATTTAATTTCTTAATTGAACATTTCTCACTCTTGATTTAATTCTGCTCTTGTTTAATTCTTGCATTCCGCCACATGAGACATTTTCAGAATTGATTTTATTTTTTCTAGGAGCATCATCCGAGTATTTTGTGAACCAGCAATTATATTATTGAAACAGATATTATATGATGAAAAGAGAGTCGCGTTAGCTGGTCGACTGTTGGCTCGCTTACTTCTTATTGCTGTTTGGTTGCTGGTTAAGGGCAAAAAGAGGAATTGACATCAACAGAAATGAAGACAAGAGGATATTCCATTAGCAGCAGTAGTCGGTTAGCAGTTAATGAAGTGGCTAAAATGAAAACCTGCAGCCCTCCACGGTCCGAGTTTGACCTTCCTGTATGTAGACGAAGGCTACCAATTAGAAGAAATAGATATAAAAGGAAATCTGTAAAACGTCTTTCATCTACCAACACATGTAGCACACGCTGTACCTTCTAGGAGGTCCTGCTGAAAGCCCACCCTGACCCTGCCACGGCTTCGGCTCAAACAAAAGTACTGATTGCTGCAGGCGTTTGTATATAAAGTACAGCTGCATGTATGTCGGCGTCCTTAGCAGTGCATTGGCGCATTCTCATGTGATCCGTTCAGGAACTCCGACATCCTCTCACAGCCCAAAGACTGGCAAGAGTCTCAGTTGGCCCTGTATGGATGGAAGCGTGAGAGTGGTCAGAGAAAAGAGATTCACAGCCCAAACAATCATGAATTCATACAATCACAAAAATGATATCCGGAAACACTCTTTAGGAAGGAAAATGTGTAGATAAATCTAAATATATACATAACAACTTCACTAGAACTGAAAACCAACATAATAATAATAATGCCTGACGTAAGGCCAAACACAATGGTGCCCTGACTCCTGTTCATGGCCGCCCGCTGGGTATCATTTCACTGTTCACATTAATAGTGAGAACCGAGCTGCTGTTTGCTGTCCGGCTTCGTGCCCCCTAAATCACCCAGTGTGTAAATGTCTGAATGGGGAAACTTGTGTGTGATTCTGTAAAAGCAGAGAGACCTGTGAATTGAACAAGAACACGAGGAGGCTTTAGATTTGGAACTGGCATCTGCTGAACATTTTATTTTAAAAGAGCAATTCTAAAACCTCACGAATGAATCAATGAAGGTGCCTTCTAGCAGCTGTTAACGTGAAGGTGTGCAGTGACACGTGACACAATGAACTGGCCCGTGTCAGCGTGATTGTTTTAAAATGGGACAAGACTGGGGCGCCACTTGTTAGAAAAGCCTCAAGTGTTCACTTTACTTCTCTGGATTTAGTAGCTCATTTTTAGTGTTGATGTTGAAACAAAAAACATTCCTGTTGTTAATGGACCTGTTAACCATTTTCTATTTTAAGGTATCACAACATTTTTATCATTCGCTGAGGACCAAGTTCACAGTTGTGTTTTAATATATAGAAACCAATGATTTCTTCTCATTGCAGTTAAAAGTGTGATTTATTAAAGACTACAGCATGTTTGTTTTTAAAGCAATGGCTGCTAAGTGTGTGATCTTAGGTGGTTCTGTAACACTGCTGTGTTGTAATACAAAAAAGTTTCTGAATTAAAAAAAGTGCAGCTATGCATTGCATGAACCGGTGTCCTGTTTCTCTTTGACCTTTTTCCATTGTCTTATTAATTAATGTTCATTTGTTTTAGGACTACCAATAAGACCGGATATTTTATGTTGCATCTGTGAGTACATTTATGTGTGATTATGAGAAGTGCACAACAGAAAATAAATGTAATTGTGACACCACAGTTGCAGATTCTTAGGGTTAAGTCCCCACACATTAAATTTTTGTGAGGACTTTGTGTGTAGAATTTCACTGGACAGGCCTGTTGGGACTAGATAGATACTTTATTAATCCCAAGGGGAAATTCACAAAAAAGAAAAGATAAAAAATAACTGCAGAATGGATGATGTCACTCGCTATCTCCACATTCGCTCGAGGAGGGATGTAAACAATAACAACAATCACGTGTCCAAACTCTCTGGGCAAGTAATAGGGACGCAGACTTACGGCCAACAGTTTGATGTCCCTGCAGCAAGTGGAGATTTTAGCGTTTACATGTCCTGAGTTGCACCACTTTGTATTGACATACAGAGAGCGAGTCCTCCTCCTTTCTTCTTCCCGCAGGTACTTGCGTCTCTGTCCGCTCTAACTGTGCTAAACCCGGGTAGCTCCACGTTAGCATCTGGGATGGTAGTTGTTAGCCACGTTTCACTAAAACACAGCAAGCTGCATTCTCTGTAGGTTCTGACATTTTTCGCAAGCACAGCCAGTTCGTCGATCTTATTTGGTAGTGGGTTCACATTTGCCAGGATCACAGAAGGCACTGACGGTTTAGAACGCCATTTTCTCGCAAGCTGCTTGGTTTTTATCTTATCTTTTACCTTTGCGCCGGCTCGGCTGCCCCGATATCGTCTTCTTACCTCGTCAGGTAAAAAGGGAACCACACCGCCGTGAGCATTTCTTCTCAGTGCTTTAAGTTGACTACTTGAATAGGCGAGTCTCGGAGTGTAAAAATCCATGTCAAGTAGTAAAAATAATAAAAAGTGTCCAGGGAGCAATTCCACATAAAAGAAAGTGGTAGAAGTGATCAGTGAAATAGAAAAAAAAATAGAAAAAAAAGGTAAAAAGATAAAGTCATACACGGAGCTACTGGAACTGACATATTAGAAAAAGTTGACATATCTATCTATATATCTACTGTGCACCTCTATGTATATCTATCTAAATAATTATATATCTCTATATCTATATATATATATATGTACTGTATATCTCTACTCTACATCTATCTATATATTTATACAGTATATATATATATATATATATATATATATATACACCAGTAACAGCACACTGCATGATAACGTCCTTTGAATACGCTTGACTTTCTTTCTCTGTATGTTTAGCATTCATTTGCTCAGAGGTTGATGCGCTTGCTGCTTCCTGAGCAGCTCTTTTCTCCACCCTAGTGGCCCGCAGCTTTTATTCTTTCGTCTGATTAAGTCAGTGTTTGTGCTGCAATTACTTAGTACATTTTCTTTAATTCTTCACTTAAGCTGGCACTTAAGTGTTTAATCTGCCTGAAGAATGATTTAAGATAAGAAGAGGTAGGGGAAGTGATGGCGATAGTGGTAGGGATGAGAATGGCGCCCGTACGTATGCGCCACACGGCCACACTGCTGGCTGCTATCGAGAGTTGATTCTACAATACTATAAAATAAAAATAAAAAGAGAAATACCCTTGGAGGTCGATCATCAACCTGAAAGTGGATAGTAGACGTCACGTAGTATATATGTACCAAATTTCAGGTCAATTGGCCAAACGGTTTGCAAGCTACAGGTGATTTAAAAACCTGGACAGACAAATGGCCAGCCACAGTAGTGTATTATATATAAAGATATATATATATAATGCCAAGGTCTCTCTGGCTGTTCAACAATTCCCCACAAACTGCTGGTGCCAGAATCTTGATTTTGGCCTTTTATCAAAACTTTATGACCCCATACATTCTGGTAATTCAATAAAATCTGAGGCCATTGCAGCCTTGTCAAACTGACCTGCGATTGTGGATTTCTTACAGCAAAGTGATCAGCAAACAAGGAAGACCAGCGACATCTGCTGAGCGTCAAGCAAATCACAGAGGTCTATGATGTGATGAAGAACGCTATAATAGGAAGAACAAGGAGAGCAGCACCACTGGCAAACAAAATGTTGTGGTGTAAAGAAAAAGGCGACCAGCAACATCTGCTTACCATCAAACAAACTGCTGAGGTCGATGCTGGACACAGATCAGCTTAAGAGGAGGAACTAGAAGGAGGAGAGCAGCACCATCACATGATGCAAGAACAACAAAGACAGACAAGTATATGTGACTGGAGGTCCATGTGCTTCGCTAGTATTGCTGGATTTAGTGAAGCAGTTTCAGTTGTAAAGATGAGCTCATGAGATGATTAACAGTGGATTCGGCCTTCTGGGTGTTGACTTTTGCTAACAACAGCCTTGAAGGTGTTGAGATCGACCTTCCAATTGTACTTTTTTGGAATATGGCATTTTAGAGCATTCTTGTACTAATGAAGAAAGCATTGTGTAAGGAATAACACTTTTTTCATTTTTGCAGAAAATAACTGTACTCTTACACAAACATATTTTTAAAACCTTTAATTACCTGGTTAACGGAAGCAGTAATCAACCAACTAATTCATCATCAAATCCGTGGTTGGTTGCAGGTCTAAAACTGTATTTATCTGACGTGGTCATGAGACACTTGCAGGCTATATAAGCACCTTGGACACCAGGAACCAAATTCATAATTGGCCAGTTTCCTGTTAGAGAACTTGTTTGTAATCGGTCATAATTAACATTATCTTTTTTAGAAAGCCAGCAAAACAACTCGGAAGCTTGAAACTGATAAATCGATGAAGCCAACATAAAGTGTGTTCTTCTCCGTCAGTAAGTGCTTTATTGCGGCACGAACAGCACTACAGGTAGGCCATGATTTTAGCATAAATCGGTTGTAAGCAAGTTTCACCAAAGTTCTCACATTTTCAAACTTTCTTTGCCCAGCACTGCCAGATACAAGATGTAATCTTTCTCACAGTCAATGACCCTGCTCATCCACAACTTGAATGTTCGTTTTATTCCCCTTAAGGCACATTATCACCACATTTGCAAAATCCATTTCTGTTGAGAAAGACACTGGCAGCAGCAGCCTCACAAGTTCTGTACTAGCAAGAAATCAAGAATTGATCTCGCATACGTAAAACGAAATATTCTGCTTTTGCACTTTTCCGCCGACTTCTGCTCCAGGACTGTTAAATGAAGCCCCTGCGTATGTCAGAGGAGCGTGCAGGATGACGCCTGGTGAAATTTCCTCTTGGATTGCCATGCTGCGGGCCAAAAGGGTCAAAGGCAGGTCTGAAGGGCTGTCGAATGTCAGAATTTGCACCAGGTAAGAAAGGAAAGCCAGGTCCGGAGTAAGGCAACTGGGGTCTCTCATCATACTCTCCACCGAGGATGCCAGGTGGGTATGGAAGGTTAGGACTAAACGGAAATGGATAGAAAGGGCTGGGCTGGAACGGGAAAGGCTGTGGGCGAGGGCGTGGAAACACTCGGAATCGACAGAACTGGGCCTTGTCCTTCTTCTGCTTATATTTCATTTTGTAAAGCTGTAAAGATATATAAAAAAAAAAATGATGTAATGAGTAATCAGAAGACAGTTTTGACAATTTACCATTGCTTGTGCATCACCATTGTCTTTACGTGACATTTTTAAATTCACTTCTAGGTCAATACGTGGGATATGTGAACACATACCAACTTGTTTCAAAATGAGGAGCACTGTACTGCATATACAATAATGAAAAGCAAATGTAACATGTTTCAGAAAAATAAAATACAAATACAAAGGCAGTTTAGTTTCTTTCAATGTGGCAGAATTTCCCACTGGTTGTATTTCCTTAACTGGAATCCTTCTGTATGGCATCACCCTGCATTTCCTTGTTCTTGGTGTGCACAGTCCAGGCACCAAACCATCACCTTCATGTTCTAACACGGCTGTTCTGACAAACAGAAGGAACGTGTGGCAGGCCAGAAGATGTGGTGTGGTGGCAAATAACCATGGGGAAGGTGAGGGATCTGCCCTAAGATGGTGCTTACTCTAGAAAGGCAAAAAAACGCACCAAATAAATTGGATTTATAAAACTGAGCACAACAAGTTTCTTTATAAACCTCGACCCAACTTAAAGGTATGCATGCATGTGCTCTGCGCCACTTCAAGTCACCTCCGGCCAGTAATCATGCTGGGCTTAAAGAACGGCCTTTTTGAGCATTTGTGACCTACATCACCATCTACACTTGGCCATGTCTCTGAGTGACGGCTTTATGTTCAAACCATGGGAAACCTCAGCCAATGTGAACGTGACGTACTACTGACACTTGGCGGAGTTGTGAGGATCTGCTCCCACACCCCTGCAACTGATGCACTACAATAGTAAAATAAGTTTCAAGTAAAGGCTGTTTTTACTCAGTTAATGGAAATATGTTAATCGACAAATTATGTCTGCCAGGATCATGTCCGCCAGGAGTTTGCAGCAATTTCCTCCCACAGTCCAAAGACATGCAGGTTAGGTGAACTAGCGGTACTAAATGATACGTGTGTGTGTGTCCACCCTGTGATGTGTTGCAGCTCTGCCCAGGGGTCTTCTGCTCACACCCATTGCTTACTTGCTTGCTAGAATAGGCTCCAGCTGATCCAGGAATAATATAACGTGTCCTCCCGAAAGCAACTCTAACTTGCACATCACCAATCCTTAAAATAGACTGAGAAATACTTTGTACAATTTCAATTACAGGTTAGCTCACAGTATTGGAATTATCTTCAGAGAGGCTACTTCAACTTGAATGTGTTCTGTGTTGTATATTCCACTTTTACGCACCCAAAAGATGCTCCTATCAGTAGTCAGCACGAGCGACTGAACGCACGTTCAAAGTGCAGCATGGTAATTTGAGCCAATCTCCTTCATACGTCACTTAACACTAGAATTACCAAAGTTTACGAAAAAACTCGGAAATCCAGCCCACCTTAAATCCGCTCGCACCTCTCCATTCAGTGTCTTTTGTCTTGTAAATGTGTCGATTATCCCAAACAGCAAGCAGCCTGGTATCCCATCCTCCCACCACTGCAGAAACTGCAACAACCTCTCCCAAAGCAATCAATACACTAACCCAATTTCTTTTTCTTCAGTTATAGTATTGAATAAAAGCGCACTTGGTTCTGTTATATTTGTACCTTTTGTGAAAGTGTTTATGTGATATTTGGACTTCACATATTATACACTCTATGTCAAAATTTTGTGGTTTGTACTAAAACATGAAAAAAGTTTGTCTTTTAGGTATGTGTTGAACATTTCTGTCATGCTACACTTACATAGATCTTTGTAGACATGGAACACACGTGAAATGCATGTGTTCCAAACAACACATAACCTTTTAATAATAAAAAGGTACCTCACTCCCTGATAAACAAGGCTTGAGCTGGGAGAGGATTTTGCACTTTCTGCGGTGGTGGGAAGATTGGATAGTAGGCAGTATGCTGCTTGGGCTTATTGACGCATTTACAAGACAAAAGACACTGATGCGAGAGGTGTGAGCGGATTTAAGCTGGGACGGATATACACGTTTTTTTGTAAGCATTGGTAATTCTAGCAAAAAAACCCTGTTGCGAAATTATAAAAAAAAAAAACAAAAAGTGATATCTATGTCTCTGAAGAACAAAATAAATAACAGAAAACAATCCAGCTTTCAAAACAGTTAACTAAGTCACACCCAAATGTTACGCCATGCATATATTTTCTAAGTGCTTGTTTTGCAACAATTACAATTAATAGAAATACGAGCTTAAAAACACATTGTTTTCTGTCTTTTAACACTAGAATTACCAGAGCCTACGAAAAAACTCGTAGATCCGTCCCACCTTAAATCGCTTCTTAAAACCGCTCTCACCTCTCCGCCAGCCTCCTTTGTCCTGTAAATGTGCCGATAAAAACAAACTGCAAGCAGCCGGCTATTCCATCCCCCCACCGACTAAGAACGTGCACGAACTTCTCCGAGCTCATGCCTCGATTATCTGGGAGTGAAGTGGAGTTTTAGAGTGGAAATAATAGATTGTTATTTGGAACACACGCATTTCATGTGTGTTCCGTTTCTACAGTAATCTGTGTAAACACAATGTTAAAACAGAAACTTTTTCATATTTTAGTAATAAATGTCACAAAATGTAGACATAAACTATAAAATGTGTGAAGCCTGACAGCCAAAGAGCAAATACACTTTCATAAAAGGTTCAGGACTTTTACAACAGCTTCCTTGGCATACTGGTAAGATTTTGTCACTTAGAGCACAGCAGACTTGCTGTACCACAAGAGATCCGAGTTCGAATCTCCGCTAGGGAGAAAATTTATTTATTTTTAACCTTCGCCGTTCTGCCTGCCTGAACTCCCTATCTATATAGTAATAACAGTAATTTTATTATTATATAGGAGCTTCCCTGTCTGCCTATCATATAGTGCCTTTCCTTCCTACCTATCTATATATCTATCCCCTTAGCTGTTTTTTATATATATCTATTATACAATGCCTTCCCTGTTTATTTATATATCTAGTGCCTTCTCTGCCTGTCTGTCTGATTGCATATAGTGCTGAACTTACTGCTCTGTACTATTCTGTCTTCTGCATGTCCTGGAGTACAAAAGAAACACCACCATACAGCAACATGTGCGAACTGGCAAGATCGGAGAAAAAACACGCGGTCACTGATTACAAACCGCAAAATGAATGAAAGAGACAATATATGTAAAAACATCATCGCACTAATGCAATATTATTTGAAAACAAACAGCGTCAGATCAGGTTTGAATATGCGCCCGATCTGACGCTGTTCGTTTTCAAATAATATTGCATGTACTGTGCGTTGAAACTGCTGCACTGAATAAGCAGACTCCTTCTGTAACAGCGTCAGCGTGTATTCAAACCCGATCTGACGCTCTTCTTTTTCAAATAATATTGCATGTATTGAACTATTTTAGAATAAAAACATACATTTGATTTCAGTCAGTCTGTAAGAGCCAGTGTAAATGCATGATAATTATAAAGGTTAGCTTTTTTTTAATTCAGTTCCATTTTCTCAGTCGCGTCCACGATCCCCCCCCCATCCGACACTGCTTTTTTTCACATAAAGACGCGCTATAACTCAAATGTGATTTATTTGGAGACGCGATATAGCTCGAATGTGATTTATCTGGAGACGCGCTATACTCGAATGTTATTTGTATAGGGAAGAAAGTACAATGTCAGGTTCTCATTCAGTGTAATAGGAACCATAGCACAGAGAGATGTGTACACTGCAACAAGTACATATGTTATGAATGTAGGAAGGGTGTGTGGGAATTGTTAATATTTGAATGTGATGATTTTATATAGCACGGATCGGAAATCAGCAGTTCTTAGCATTGCACCACGCAAGCTGTCGTATCAACCGCCTACTGTAGCTTGCTTTATTTTTTCTTCACGTATAGTCTAGAATAAAAGTGCAGTTGTTTTGTTATTCTTGTACAACAACATATGTTCCTGTGTTTGAGCGACACAGGCATGCTCAAAAAAATAGACGTGTAATGCCACGAAAAGTACACGCAGGCACTTCAGTTCGCAAGCATTGGTACGAGAATGCAGTCACAAATACGCTGCAGAGCTATAGCGCATCTTTATGTGAAAACAGGGGGTGGGGGGTGTAGGGAAGGATCCTGAACACGACTGAGAGAATGAAAAGTGAATAAAAAAAACTAACCTTTACAAGTATCATAAATTACATCGGCAGTTACACACTGAAATCAAATGTATGTTTTTATTATAAAATAGTAAGAATAACAGCAGTTTACGTCTCAAAACTGAATCGCGCGGGATCGAACTCATAACCTTTTGAATACTAGTCAGCGGCTGATACCATTATGCTACCGTGGCAGTTGTAGTAAGTATGTGTCAATGTGGCATGCTAAGGTGGCTTTTTTCTGCAGTTATATTTTTGAATAAAAGCATACTTGTTCTGTTATATTTGTACCTTTTGTAAATGTGTTTGCTATTTGGACTTCAGGCTTCATACATTATATAGTTTATGCTTTCATTTTGTCATTTACTACTACAATATGAAAAACGTTTCTGTTTTAAAAATGTGTTTACACAGATTACTGTAGAAACAGAACACATGTGAAATGCGTGTATTCCAAATAATGATCTATTATTTCCACTCTAAAACTCCACTTCACTCCCAGATAATCAAGGCATGAGCTGGGAGAAGTTTGTGCACGTTCTAAGTCGCTGGGGGGATGGAATAGCCGGCTACTTGCAGCTTTTCTTTTATCAGCACATTTAGATTAACAAAAGACGCTGGCGGAGAGGTGAGAACGGTTTTAAGAAGCGATTTAAGGTGGGACGGACCTACGAGTTTTTTCGTAGGCTCTGGTAATTCTAGTGTTAAATATTGTTAATGGTAATTACGTTGTTTTTTGTGATAGTGACTAATTTATAAGCTGATTTAGAAGTCGTATGCTGAATTGCAGTCTGTTCTGTTACAGGCTTAGAAAATGGACTGATTGGTGGACAGATATCAGCATTTGACTGCTGCGTCATTGAACTACGTGATAAATTAAGATTTTCTAATCACCTCATTGTCCTGTTGTCACTAAAATGCCAACTGCATAAGAGTTTATGTAGAACTTATGGATAATCAAAACATTCCGTAACTTTAAAAAAAAATGTTCATGTAAAGTTTGTGCTTTATAAATCTTGACTTTTGCATAAGAAATGGCTTACACATATTTCCGAACATAAGCAAGTTTTACACATGAGGCCCCTGCTGAGTAGAAACTAGGAGATGTCAGTGGTGAAGCCAGACTGAAATTTGACATGAGGGCTATACTGCCTCACTTTATATTCTGAGAGAAGTGACAGGATGAAGCCCCATCAAGCAGTGATCCTATCCTGCTAGGACCCCTAATTCTCCACAGAGTCTACGGCCATTCTGCAAGTACTGCGTGCATTGGCTTAACTTACACACAATAAGCATTGCAGCACATCTGCATCCAAGCAGAGGCTACAACACCTCTGTCAATACATGATCCCTTATTTAAAATGTAAGGCAACCAACTGGCTTTTAGTCAGTATGTGCCCACCAGAAGCCCACGTGTTTTGTTTTTAATTCTGGCAGCCAAAAGGTTTCCAGGGATCAATCTCTCGCTAGTCTTCCTGAGTGGCAGTCACAGGACTTTGTAGAGTGTTATGGCTCACATTCACGCTTGGGGACATTTCAGCATCACTCTTATTGTCACTTTGTTCTGACATTTCAACATCCCCAGCTGACAATGCAGAATTTCAGTTGTCCATTATATCAAAGCATGAAGCATCCCAGTGTTTGTATTGATGAGCGTGAAAGATGAAATTTGGAATGTCTGACGTGGCCTTTGTTGCCATCTAGTGGATAAAAGTAAACAATTCAGTCTTGGAATTGTCCAAAAATTCCATTTTGAGATTTTAATGAATCTCGATGTTTTAGACCTCCCTGAGTCCGAAAATACCATTTTTGGAATTATGTCTGTGTGTGTGTTTGTGTATGTAAACACAATAACCTGAGTATTCTTTTACTTATGTCAACCAAATTTTGCATACAAGTATTATGTACAAAATGCTGATTTCCATCAACTTTTGGGCTATTTCCACTAACCGGAAGTGGTACTTTACCTGAACACATACTTGATTTTTTTTCTTATTCATGCAGCTGCAGAGTCTAATTTATTCAACTTTACTTTTATAAAAATTGTTCAATATATTATTAATTTCATTTGTTGTTGATGGTTCTTTAATGTACATAATATAAAAAAAATATCATTGTCTTGCAGTTTACTCCCCATATCTTAGTATACGAGAAAGTCTCGGGGAGACCACTCCCGATTTTCAGCTTTAAATCCTTTTGCATTTTGGAAAAAGAGGGAATCCCAGATGCCATGCTTGCACATAACAAACAGAAGCTCAATACGGCTGCTTCTGCTATGATTATATTCCAAACTACAAAAAGTATCTCAAGATGGATGCAAAGACTTTGGTGAGTAGTAGATGCACATTATCAGTATAGCGGTGTTGTAACATTATATGATGCCTGGATGGAACTACAGACAAGGGGACAAGGAGTATGCTAATATAAAACAGAATGGTCTTTTACTGCCGGCTGACTTAAAGAGGCAGTAAGTGAAACTGCTATGAGGTTAAACATTAGCTCAAAAAATAACTGATGTACTAATAATGAAATGTAAGTAGGCCAACTGAATCATGGGAAAGTACAACAGAGCTTTAGAAAAGTCACTATTCTCTATAAATCTCACATCTTGCGGTCTTTTCCTATGTCTTTTTTTGATCAGCCCAAAAGCATTTCTTTACAGATGCCAAATTTCTGCCATTAATATTTCCCAGTTTCCATGGCCTTTTAGGAATAGCTGCCATACTGACTAAAGTATATCTGTGTCAAAACTAAACTCCTAACACATTTTACTAAACAATCGCCTTCTCGGGACTAATCTTTGCTACTATTCTAAAATCTGCCCTTGCCTACTCAATACGCTATTATTATTATTACAATAAAATAGAAACAGTGTCCATTACACTATATACCACATCAAATTAGAGTTTATTAACAGACAATATTTAACATGTCATACAAAAAAATCTATTTAAATTAGAATGAAGAACTAAAATTCCAATGTTTTCTCAAAATGGTATTAATAAACTAGAGTGACGAGCCACAATTCTAAAATCACAAGGGAAAAACAAGATCAACTGAAATGGCTACAACACTGTTTTGCTTGGATAAGCCAGCTGACATTTGTTCTCATGAGGAGCAACATTTGTGTTTTTATATACAGTTTTATACTGTATATAGCATATACATATATATACTGTGTGTATACATATGTATATATAGATATATACTGTATATGTGTTATTATTTATGCAATTGATTGAAACAGAACACTGTGTGATGGTGCCAGTTCCACTATTGTTCAATCTGTATACTAATTTAACGTTGTTTAATAACTTCTCTTTAAAAACCATAAAGCAATGCTGATGTATACTTATGATACTTACATCTTTCCAGTCTGTGTCTCTAGGTCTGGTGGATGTATCTGAAATACACAACAAGATCATCAAGCATGAAACAATTACATTGGTATTTGTAAACATAGCACCAGCCTTGCACTAAAAATGTTCCACATTTACTGCATCTGTAAAATTACAAGCATTATTAAATATGTCAGTATAATACCTAATGTTTTTAATCACCTTATAAAAGACAAACATGATTTACATCTTCACCTGTCTATGCATATCGGTTCACTTATTGTACTGAATATACTTTTATTAGATGTATGATTTTTTTTTTTGTTAAGGTTGAGCAGAAATTTCAGTTCAATTATTCTATGTAATGTAATTTATTGAGTGGCACTAGGTTCCTTCAAGGTCTTCTTGTGTCTGCATGTCCTTCTATGGTTCACAGTACTTAAAAAAAAAAAAAAAAAAAAGGTGTCATTTTGCTTGACTTTTCACTACACCCACAATGGCTAACACAGTACAACACCCTAGTTCTATGGTTCACAGAAATATTTATTTCTACACAGTACTTCAACTTCTCAACTTTCTATATTCCACTTTTGTCTGAACAATTTTCTTTCCCCAATGACTTGTCCCACTTGGTTTTTCAGTAACACCCCCAAGCAGCCCTTATCCTGATTTCTTTCTGGAAGATTTTATTTTATTTTTTTTTTGGAGTAGGAGGGATAACATCTTGCATACTTCATGCTTTAGTGCTCTTCTCTGGCATGGCTGCGATGGGAGTATGAGATACAGTAAGATATGCAAGTTTTATATATAACCGACAGTGTAAATGTTGTTGAAGCAGGCATGGCAGATGGAAGTGTATGCATGGGAGCAGTGAGAATGATACCTGGTGCTCATGCTCTTTGAGGGAGAAGGCGGTGTTACGATGGTTATGGCTGTCTTTAGATTTATTTAGTATTTCTTTTCCCTTTGTCTCGTTACTTTCTCTCATCTCTCTCCCCCTATTGAGTTGGGAAACCTCTTTCTTCCAGGAGAATTGGCTCTACTTAGGTTAACTGAAGAAAAAGCCTCAATATTTGATGCCCTTTTCAATGGATGAATTTAAGGGATGTTAGATTCTATAGGCACAGGAAAGTTCTCAGGCCTGGATGGCCTTTCTCCAGTACCCCAATTTCAAGATATTAATTTTTGCTATTTTCTGTACTAAAATTATTTCTTCATTGTATTGAAGTGTATGGAGCCCTCTGAATGTCGAAAACTAATGCAAACACTGCTGGATAAAGTGGCATTCTTGGAGCCTGTTATCAGTCATTCAAAAACGAATCCACCCTGATGTGACTGATTTTATTTGCACCCGTTAAAGTGCAGTCAGTGTCTCTCACCTCCTATATGTTATCAATGTAGTCCAGACTTTATGTTGTCGTTCTGCTCTACTCTCACTTGATACTGACAAAGACCTTGAACTGTATAAACTGGGCCTAGATCTGGCAAATTATAAATCTGATAAGGTTTTGTGATCAGTAAAACACTAATCTCCTAATATGTTTTTGCTGCACATTCTCTTGTGGATGTCTATTATTATAGTTGCTTTTAACTTTTTGATAACCTTTTATCAAAGGGTTGGTGTGGGGGTGTGGTGTTATGGGTCCACAGCTCTCTCAGCAAAGGCCAGTTTTTTTAAAATAAATCATCACCGTGCTTGCGGGGCATGGTGGCTGTAGCGGATCTCAGGGCGATCTGCAGTGTGGGCGTTTCTCACCTAGTGCACAGGTGAGGGACTGTCCACATCGGTGATTGTTCCTGGGGTTGCTAATGTGCTGCAGCTGCTATGGCCTCTCGGCATATATAGAAGCGCGAGTCGGCTAGGAGGGGATGAATGGAAAAACAGAGAAAAGAAAGACAGAGGTTGCCGGAGAGCACGGAGCAGGAGAAAGCCAGTGAGAGCGAGAGAGCGCAAAGGCAAGTGAGAGAGCAGGCTCAAGGACAGCTGGACGGTGGGCCCTAGCAAGGTGTTTAGCTAGCACCTATGGCAGTTGATTGTACTCGCTCCCGCTGAGCATTTGGAGAAGAGCGGGAGTGACCAGCAAGGAAAGTGACTCGCCGTTGAAAAAGCGGGAGTCAGGAGACTTGGCTGAAAAGTCCTTGTTGTGAGCATCCTGGTTGACAAAGACTCCACGTCTCAGGCCTGGGACGAGTGCGTGACCGAAGCCAGGATCGGGTGGCCTCCAGACCTGTGTGAGTGAGAGAAGGTCAGCTGCAGAGAGAGCGTCTCGCCTGCTGCAGGGCTCAAACAGGAGAAGCAGGTGAGACGCTAGAGTAAAAGAAGCACCGGGCTTATTGTTTTAAAGGACTTTTTCCAACAACGTTTTAACCTCCTCATCTTTTTAAAGGATTGTTTTTGTATATTTTTTTAACCTCCACGATTGTCACTGTTTTAATGGATTTATTTATTTGATGAAGACTTTTGGGAACCACTGCACTTTACTTAACTTTGAACACTTTGTTTTTGTTGTTTGAAATAAAAGCACTATTGCACTTTTTTGTACCATCCCCTTGCTATGCTGCCTCACTGTCTAGGTCATCTCGGTAACATTATCGACGGTGTTGGGTTCAAGAGCTCCCGAAAAGTGGATGGAAGCATGGAGCAGAACCCGCATCGTCACAGAGGGTAGCAGGCTTTTTCTTTTATTTACTGGATGCAAAATATAGCTGTTGACTTCCTGCATGTGTCTTATGCAAGGTAAAAAAATAGCTTACTTTGTTTGTATGCAACCATAATATAAAATATATATATACTTGTTCAAAAATACTACAGCAAACAAATGTTTAACAGTAGCATAAGCACTATTACTGATCATGTTAAACTTATTATATAATTATAAAGTACAAGCAAATAAAATGTATTTAAGCATTAAACCCCCTGTCATGCCACATAAACAATGCAATGAGCTATGGGTGTACGTTATAGATTTTGAAACACTCTCAGTCCTGCAATGATGATGCAAATGATCACAGTCCTTTGATATAACAATCACATCAATAATAAAACTATGCAGTATACTGTATATCATAATTGAATAAATATCATCTGGCAGCCCAATATACAGACAGGCCATTTAAGCACCTCTGCTGAAAACATGTGAAGAAACGTTTCCCACAAAGTAAAGTGATATTTAAAACATTTTTGCAAAAGGCAAAAAGAGAAGGGAGATCTTTCCAAGAAAATATTTTTGTACATGAAGTAAAATAAGTCCACATGCTGAAAACAATATTAAATATACAATATAAAATATGTTAAGATTGAAGTGCCTTGCCAATAGGTTAGAAAAATAAAATGTAAAAACCTTTAAAACAGCATAAGTTGGAATCTGATTCAGCTAGGAATCAAATGAATATTAAAAGATAAAATAATATATTCATAATGGCCAAGGCAATGACCTGAGACAGCAGAAAAATAATTACATGCATGAAACCAACATTTAATGTTGATGATCAAATTACTATAAATCATCAGTCTATTTCTTAGTAACTATTTTATATAGGCTTTTTATGTATAAAAATATAATAGTTTAGGCAACAGCAATTTTTAAAAGGAATAATTACCTATTTTTGTTAAGGTCAGCATTATGTGCTGATGGGGAAAAATGTGCTAAATAAGGTCTGTTTAAGCAGTAAACAAGTCTTGCTATGACATTAAAAACATTATCTTTACTCTTCTCAATTCATTAACAAGGAAAACAGACACTTAACTTTTGCTAAACTGTATAAAATCGTTACATCAATCAAGTGGACCGTTTATTAAATTAGTGCAATAATAAAGAACTTGTCCTAATTGTTAAAAAGAATGAAGCAAAGCTAGTTCACTTTTGGAAGAAGAAATATGTAAATTCAACCCTCACTGCTTTGGGGAGGTGGTAGAAATTGTCACTGAATATAAATATCTAGGAATTCACATCAATAAAAACCTAAATTAACATATTAATACAAAAAATATTTGTTCTAAATGCAATCAGTGCTTATTTCAAAGTACACAAGGATCTCGTGCTGTCTGTCTATTGCTGTGATTTCCAGTCCATCATCACTTGTAGCTTCACCGACCCGTTTTTTTAGCCAGACGTCAAAATTTATTAAGCATTAATATATTACCAAACAGGCATCTAAAATTACTATTGCTGATTAATATGATTAAGTATATGTCAAAGTTTGACAATGAAGAAACTGGACATCATCTCAGCTGATGAGAGGCGCCCATTTCGTGCGACACTCAACCTTCAAGTAAATTGGGGAGGACAGTTGCTGTAAAAGACCTGCACAAAGTGCTTCAGAAATCCCTTTCTCCCCCGTGCCATGGGTTTTTAACAAAATGCCTCAGAGGCAGTAAAGTTTAAGGGTTGAAGGCGGTCTTCACTAAATTAAAAAAAAAATATATATTTAGGCATTGTAAATTACATACAGTAAATATTTCGTGTCTTTTAATCTTGTCTATTCAGATTCAACTGAGAAGGCAAAATTCATGTTTTCTCAAATAAATGCTGCAACATACAAACCTCCAACCAAAAATAATAATGTTACTCATTCCAGGTAGTTTGTAGGGATGGCCGAGAAAAATGTGATCTTATGCAGAAATTAAGAAAAGGTTTATGATACAATGAAGCCTTGTGACAACCCGCGCTGCACAACAGCAAACAATGTGAAAAAGTCCTTGGATAAAAGAAAAAAATTCTCACACTACTTGTGTTGCAAAATCCATTTTTCCGTTATCTACTTGTGTGCTCAAAACACATTAAATTTAGTAAAATATTATTAACAGTTAATTCCAGAAAAAGCAGCGCACATTATAAACAAGAAAATGCATCCTTAAAACTCGATGCTTTTGAATTGAAGTCCTGCCTCTCCTCCTCACCGACTGATCAGGAGTCCTGTCTTCAACTGAAAAACACAGAATTATGGGAATACATTTTCTTGTTCCTGATGCATATTGCTTTTTCCAAAAGTAAATGCTAATAATATTTTTATGAAAATGCTTGTGTTATGTTTTGAGCATATGACTGGATAATGGACATGTGGATTAAGCGACACAAGTAGCATGAGAACTTTTTTCTATTTTCCATGGAGGTTTTTAACATCATTTGCTATTGTGCAGTATGGGTCACCAATGAGGTCTATTATATTACAAAACCTTTTCTCTCATTCTGCATGGAAATAAGTTCTCTGCCATCATTATAATTTAACATGATGCAAATAACATATAACAAAGACATAACTTTTGGGGAGAATATTCCTTTAATGCCTTCAAATCTGAGGCTTACAGAAACAAGATTGGAAATGGAAGCTTTGCTCCCTCCTTGGCCAATCACCTCTGTTAAGAGGATTTATAAACACATTCAGGTATTACCATGGTGTCATGCTTGCACATTAGAGGATCACCTCATAGGCTCATCTGAGGTACGTAATACCACCCCAGGGCAAGAGGATGCGCTAGACACCAACTGAGGGTAACTGACTCAGCACCTTCCAACTGCAGCGTCATAAAGCCCTGGCACGTCACGAGGAGAGTCAGTTGTTGATGGCCAAAATAACCTGCAGGATGGAGCTCTGTGCATTCTGAAGACTTGAGACCACAAGTGAAGCATTTTGTTTATTATTGTTGGTTTTGATTTTCATACGCCATCAAGCATCTGTTTTTGTTTGTGACTAAAGTATTAAACGGGGACGACCACTTAGATGCTCCAACATTTAATTTTTGTGTGCTTCTTTTTTCAACTGATGACAATAGTTACTCAAAATCCTTTTAAACTGAGCATGCCTGGTATCTCCAAACCTGGATTTGATATAAAATGCCCTGTCTGAAAGTTAAACATTATGTATAAATGTGGTGATGGCCAAGAAAAACTTTAAGTTTTCATGGAGAGCAGAGATGATAAAATTTCTGATATAATGGTCTTCAACAGCACCACATAAAATACTGGGATGCTGTGAGCATACCAACTGGATACCTGTCATGGATTTTGTGACATGAGTAATTTGAGATTTTGCTCATAAGTATTTTAATATTTTTGATGTTCAGAATTTACCCATTTGAAGCCCACTGTATCAGTAATTTTATAACCACCGTTCTTCAGGATAATAAATTACAAATCTTTTTCTGCCATCACTAGAAACAACCCAATTTTTTGGTGGAGTACTCCTTTAAAAACCAACATAAATTAGACTGTTTTTTTTTTTAAAGTTGCCTCACCCCTGAAGTCCCGCTGGTAAAGAAATCTCCAAAGAATTGGGTCTTCTGTTGCCATGTTAAGTCCTCTGTTCACAGCTGACAGAGAAACAATCGCCTGAATATCCAGGAGTCTGAAAATTCTCAGCTTTAATTCCAAGGGTAGTACAGCCAGTCCAAACGCATCAGGAAGGTCAAGAGCTATATTTGTTAAAAAGGAAACAAAGAGAGAAAATACCAGTAATACAGAATCATGCAGGATAATTTGGACTAAAAACAAAAATATTGAATTGGCTGCTGATCAAGATTGGTTGATTTTCACTACAAAAGACAAAAAAGCAGAAAAGTGATCTGCTTTTCTAAGCTTTACGGTAAATTAGTTGCAGTGTTCCTTTACACAAGGTAATATAGTAATTGTGCATTTTTGCAGTGAACTTCCTGAAGTGTAAAGAACCTTTACATTAAAGGAAGTGGAGTAATAAAACTGAGAAAAAGGAATCGGAAATGATGTCCTGTGCAATTAGAAAAACAGCAAGAACAGCTACTTTAAAAATAATGAATTCAGACCATTTTTATTTTGTCTTTTAATTAAAATGGACACAGTTCATATTAGCTTGGACCAGGAGCTAGTATTAAATAAAGTAGTTTATATTTTTAATTGGAAAAAGAAACGATAAAGAAGAATTTGAAACTGCTGCTTAGTAAATAGCAGGCTTGTTAGCATAACAGCAAAATGTGCCATTTATTTGTAAACTTGATAAGCTTGCTAGCCTTATGTCTTCTTGATAAACATTGTATGAACAGTTGGAAATTTTGTAAAGAGCTGTACTGTGTGTCATGCAGCATATGTTTTGGTAAGAAATGAGTACTGCACTACTAAAATGTCTATCTGGTACACTGTATGAATATACTACATTTTATAAGAGCAAAAAAAGCTGTACTGCAATTAATGATTAGACATTATTAAAAACCTGTAACGGTTTGTATATTTACATGTAAGCATACAAAATTTAATTTTGTTAAAAAAATGAACACTTAACATCTTTGGTCTATAGTTTAATTATAAAAATATCAAAGTTAACACTTTAATACAGAACATAAGGCTACTATGTGTCTGGTTATGTAGGAGCTTAGTGTAAAAAGTTTTTTTTAAGGGATTAAGAACAAAAAAAATTGGAATGGGTATCAGAATCAGCTGATCAAGTAACATGAAATCAGTGATCGGTATTAGCCTTAAAAAACACCATCAGAACATCCCTAATGAACTGGTCAACTGTTTTTATTACAAAATAATACTTTCAGCAATTCTAAAACGTTGTCAAAAAAAATTAGACTGCAGTTTGGGTTGATATTTTTCAGAAAGATTTACAACTCTACTAAACTGATAGTTTCATTGATATGAGTAATTGTGAAAAAGAGATATGTTAGAGATTAGATGTTCTAGACATTTGTGTAAACAGAACTGTGGAACCATCAATTTATTGCTATTTTATGAAAAATAATCAAGGTGGAGGGGTCAGCTGGATTTATCTGGAATGTCCAAACATGCAGTGAAAAGTAAGTGGATAAGGCACTGTTTGCAGGATGAATGCCTATTCCAAGACAGCCTCAACTGTGTTTTGTAGGTGAGGATAAATGAAACAGCCGCCTGAAAACTCTACAGCCTGCTAATGGGCAGACAAAGAAAATATCTAATAAAAAAATAAGCATAAAGGCAATACATATTGTTAAGTTACCAGATGTGGCTGATGTGCAATGTCTGGCCATGAGTAATGGAAAGCATTATAGCTACAGACTGCGTATGGAAGATACTCCATAAAATCATTTGACAACTAAAAAAGCAAGGATAAAATGACTTCTAAAGTCAGATAAATGTAGGCAGTAATCAAAAAAATAAAGGAGATTATGAAGAAAAGCTCAAACTAATCCTAAGCACTGCCAGCACACCTACCATCTCTAAAGAAATCTGTCCTTAACATGGGATGAAGGGCCCTTTTCTTTGGCCGATGTCATTGTGGCATTCAGAATCCTCCAGTGTTAGAGCAGTGGAATCAGATTACATTGAAGATGCTATACATTGTTTGGTGGAAAAAGATTGACAATACTTCTAGAATGGAAGACTGTAATGTTATTTTTAATTTATAAAAAATTTCAGGGATTATTACACTCCTCAGTCCATCCAGAAAACATTCAATCCTCTGATCCAGAAGAAACAGTGAAGATTTCAGTCTTACCATGGATCAATGGCATCAGCTCTTACTTCATGCAGAAACATTCAAGAATGGAATCTCAAAGGAGTTAGCTGGCCATGTCTTAAGTGGACTTAACCACTTAGTCACAAAGTGTCCCTCCGGTGGGACACGGCCATGTTTCAAAGGTGTTTGTATATGTTGCAGTAAACCCACAAATCAATCAAAAGCAATAGCAATATTTTTACATACCCAACAGTGTCTTCTTTCAAATAAATCAAACGTTTCTGTGTTGTTTGCTCTCTTTCATTATTAAAATATGTGACTTGCACATGTATATTCTGAGGCAAGCAGCGTGTCAAAACTTAATGAATTTTCTTTTATCATACATCTCACCCAGGTCAAAGCCACACAGTGAAAGGAGCATTACCATTAGCTAGCTGAATTTCACTGCATTCCCATAATGTATAGTTGTCCACGATCGGTCTTTTATATTACATGTCACAGCTGTGCGTAAAACGCAGGAAATTAATGGCTCCTGTGGCAGCTCATCTTTATACATCGTTGAGCATGAAGCTTGAGTCAGACTCTGATCACAGTTTTCACTCTAATGAGAACGAGGTGTTTGATGAAGGACTTTGTTACACTTGATTTGAAAGTACTGCTTTTAGTTTAACTTTAAAGCGTCACAGCATTCAGTTTTATAGTTTCAAGCATCCCGAGATACACTACCATACCTGATGCTGTCTGCTGCACATTCTTTCTATGTTAGTTAGCAGCTCTCTTTCAATTTCAACTTAGGTTACAGGCAGTGTTTCATAGCATACCTGTGAGTATTTTTACACAGTGAGGACCCCCTCTTTAATCGAATGTCACTGTATTACACCACTAATATCAGTGTGTCGTAAGCACATGAGAGGAAAAAAAAAAGGGATCGGCTGCGGCATGCAATATTTTTTATCCCGTTTGTAATCGCGCTTGCTTCTGACTTCCGTGAGGGTGGTGCCAAGGGCTGCCAGCAAAGCCGTTATTCTCATTCCCATAATCCAGCACTGGAAGAAGCTGGTATGAAAATTTATGTATGCACTTGGTTTATTCCAGACATGCAATCCAAGAAAAAAACAACAACAAAAAGAAAAATAAATAAATAAATATATAACGCACAGAACTTCTGTGAGGCATCTGCAACAAAAGGCAGGAGAAGATGGGTGAATTACAGCCTAAAAAACCCAACCCAGTGTACAAAATGCAATGTTTCACTGTGTCTAGTGGTAAACAGAAATGGCTTCAAGGACTGGCATGAAACATCATTTTGAAAGTAAAGGTTTGAACGAGTATATAATTTTATATATATATATATATATTATATATATATATATATATACACACATTATGTAGTTACAAATTGTTTACTTGTTGCTTCAGAGTGATATGTAGTGTGTGTTTGTGTGCATATTCAGTATATTCACACTAATCACCTACACCAAGACAAAATAAAGCAGCGACACAATAATAATGTCACTGGAACCTTTACTTTATTACGGCAAGAAGTCATACACAGCACTATAGATGCAGCAAATAACTCCAACCAAGACTTACATTTAATGTACAAAGAAGATTATATCCTTAAGCTTACCTTGCCTGGTTGATGCTAATAAGGGGTAAACAATCTGGTCTTTGAAAATACAAGACAGCCTTTGGAGATCTTTGTAAATGCCAGCAGCATTTTCTCCTTGAACAAATAACATAAATGTAGTTAGACTGAACTAATCAGTGATCTGTACATATTAAATAAGTTCTGTGCTACAGCATTAGAGGATATAATGACAGTTATTATAAGCACCTTGCTGTTATTCACACCAGAATTTGTTTATTCATTGAAAAAATGACAAGTGATAAATGAGCTCCAAACCACAAATCAGTTCACATTTTCACAAGTAGCTCTTTTAAAATCCAGAAATATTAATAATGGTAACTAATGTGTTTAAGAACACTACACAGTAGGCATTAAAATAGCTGAAACTGTAAAGACCAGGAAAGCAGTTCACTAACATCCATGTCTATGTTATTTGTATACCCAAATTTGGTGCAATAAAATGTGCTCCTAATTTAGAATTTGGTTAGCTTTTTGTGTGACAATGCCCTGTCCTCATCGCTTTTAACATGTACTCTTTTCCTTGAGTGTATTATTGATAGCTCAATCAATGCTGCACTACATAAGTCACAATTCCAAAAAGCTATATCATTTTTGTTACACCAGTGTTTAACTACATTGTCTTTAAGGATTTTAGTTCAGTTTGAATGCACTGCATTTAATTATTTGCTGTCATGAAAGAGCTGCATTTTATGACACACTTGTCAAAACTGATCTGTGACTTTTAAGTTAACAGAAGGACGATCCAAAACTTTTACTATTCCATTGATATTTATGGTTAGGCTTTCTCATTAATGTTCATTTTTTTAAGCCAAAAATTAGGTTAGGTTATTACTACATGTGTACTTTCTTAATAATAATCTGAAAAGAATTCCTTGCTTGTGTTTAAATCTCTATATCATTAGAATTCCTGTTGTCAATTTTGGCTTCTGATGTACTAAGAAAGGGAAGTTTGATACATTTTCTACATAATGCCATTTTTCACCATTGACAAAGCAACACTACTGATGGCACCATTTGGTTAAAAGTTGCTGCCCTTGTTTTCTTTACAATAAATCTATTTATTATCATTACATTCAGACTGAATTATGCTAGTATTTGCATTATCTTATCAACTGCTACAACTATTTTAATGTTTTATTCTTTGACATGCTTTTACTAACTATGAAAAGTGATTAAAAAGTTGCGAGCATGATCTAACAACAGAAAAATCAGTAAAATTAATAAGTGTTATTTTTCAATATAACCTCTGTGAACATTACTACGGTCACAGAGCGTTCCGTGTCACTCAAAAAAACCTTTAGTCTTGATGTGCAGCCACTCCTGTGTAGTTGATCTGACTTCTCTACTAGTGGCATATACTGTAGTGTTCTACAGAGGAGCCCCTTCAGATTAGGGAACAGGTTGTAGGTCTGGAGAACAGAGTTGGGTGGCGTCTCTTTGAGTCCACAGTTTCACAGAGTGTTGCTGTCAGGCAGAATGGGAAGGTTGACAGCTTTCCTCACTGCTTATCTCTGACTAACTACTACTAGTGCCAATGCAAAGGCAAAATAATGATCAGTTATCTTGGCTTTCTGAAGCATGTAATGAGAACTCAAGCAAAATTACATCTTTTATTGTCTAACTAAAAATATTACAATATGCAAGTTTTCAAGGCAGCTCAGGCCCCTTCTTCAGGCAAGATGTAATCCAGAAACTGGAGTTCCCTGTGTTTATATAGATACCAGGACAGATACAGTATTGGCAAACCTTTAAGTGAGACATCTTAAATGTAAGATTCATTTAGCAAGAGAGGAGAACAATGTATAGCATGTAATAAAAATTGACTTAACCCCAATATCAGAAAAACAATTATGAATATGATCTTGAAGACAACGGCTAATAATCCCAGTTTTTTTTTTTTTTGTAATGTTGGAGAATCACCAGGCTGCTATTGTTTAGCATGTTGTTTGGAATTGTGGAAGACAGTGATATAAACAAATTTCATCCCCAATTATGAAATACTTCTTAAATTTCTCCCAGTCCAAATTCATTAGCTCAAAACTGTCAGACAATATTTGGGACACCTAATTTATGCAGACTTTTATCACGTTTAACTGTCCAGGACAAATGCATTCAACTAACTCATAAATAGCCCCCTAAGCTATCTGCTGTCTCGTACAGTGTCTTGCTTCCCTTCTTCATTACAATTTGCTCCACGGTGGCAAAATGTTTTTTTGTCCTTACAGAAGGCACTCTGAGCCTGCATGTGCTGCAGGAAAAACTCTCAAAACCAAAATTTTAAATCACTTTCATCACAGAAACTAAATATCAGTGCTTGGCTAAAGTGTATAGTAAGAGTTGCAGAATATTGCTGAGTCAGTTGATACTCTTGACTGATAGCAATGCCTGTATTACTCAATTGCTGCCTGTAATATAAAACTAAGTTGTATTTTATATTTTAGTAATATGGCCAACTTATGGGCTTCCTTGTAATTTTAGGATGCTTGTGATTTTTCATCTAAATACATTACTAAACAAATCATAAGTACTGAAACAAGAGACCTAGCAAGAGTTGGGATCTGTCATAAATTCGTTTTGGTGGCATAGGGCACAGGACCTGGTAGCCATGCTTTTAAACATGGCACAGAGCTTTGATCCACTTTTTCATAGCACCCACTAGTATCAAAGCCGATTTTAAGGATGCTGCATTATTCAGTAATATTGTACATCAATATATGCAAACAATTATTTATATTTTTATGAAAAATTTGATTTTCTTCTATCCCCAGTAATTAAAATTAGCTATTAAAAAAAAAGCCAAAAATTCCCCCCATTCAGCTCTAAAATCTTTCCTCTATTTTCCTCTATCCCCAGTAATTAAAAATAGCTATTAATAAAAAAAGCCAAAAATTCCCCCCATTCAGCTCTAAAATCTTACTACACATTGCATTAGACAAATGCACATTTAAAAAAACCCAAATGTTATGAAACAGGAATCCCTGGGATGTTTAGAAAAAGAAGTATAACCTTGAAACTTTAATGTTAGGTGTTTATGGAATGCACAGAGAGTTATTTTGTCTTAGTTATTTACAAAGACAAAATATGGGGAACCACTTACAGTTGTTAATTCACTTCAGAGGTTCATGCCTATCAATGTTTACTTTAGAGTTACCTACACTTAATATATGATTGCAGCAGATGATGGGGATGGATTGGCATCCCTGCTTGTATGACCCTTGTCCCTCTGCCTTGCAGGGAGTTCAGCATAACCGGTGGTCAGAGGCAAGGCGTTCTCCATCTTACACAAGAGGGGGGCACACCATGCCAATATGGAAACACGAATTGATGAACTGGCATCCCAGCAGGGTTCAACAGAATAGTCTTCCCTTGCCAGGTGGCCGGAGGGTGGAGGGACATAGGGAGACAGCCTTTCAAGACTTTATGCTCTCCCAGCAAGCTGGGTGGTAGTATTCTTGGGCCAGTGTACCCATACACAAACCTGCAAGGCTTACTGGATGCTGTAGTCCCATGTGGAAACCATTCTGGGTTCTGTGGGTGCCACTAGGAGGGGGCTGCAAGGAATGGCTGTCCCTACTTTAGGGGCGCATTTGCCTGACTCAGAGATGCTTCCTCCGTGCAGAATCCTGACATCAGAAGTACTCTCGGGTCCTGCCCAAAAGGAGTCACCTCACATCATTCGGGTTTTCGGAGTCGGGAGGAATAGGACACAACTTGCCTGGACGAGTGAGGGGAGGTGTAAATAAAGGAAAGGAAAGGGTAAGGAAAAGAATTGCATTGTTTGAATTGCCAAGGAAGAAACCTGTAGGAGGTAATTTTGTTAATAAAGAGGTAACTTTGAATCCAAGACTGTAGTTGGAGCAACTGTGTTGTGCAATTGTGATGTACACAAGAAATGAGAATAGGAATGAGAATCACTTTCTTTTAATCTAAATCAACCAAATACATCTAAAGGATGACATACTTTTAATCTATAGTAGCTGTATAGTGATCAAACGTACGATACCAAATGTGTGTTTTATTACAGCATTATACAGTTCAGCAAAATATTTTGTTATTTATAGTCGTTATATAGTATAGTATTTATAGTATCCCACTTTTTGGGATATGTGTTAGTTTTTCTATTGCATTTTGAATTGTTTCTGGCAATTTACTAAAATATGAGGACAATAAGTTAATTTAATTTTAAATCTATGCCTGAATTTCTGATAGTAAAGCTGTCCAAAAGTAATCTTCTTTCTCTTGCAGATGTCTTCAACATAAAAATAAGTTTTTTGTGTTTTTTTTTTTTTATTACAAATGCCTAATGCCCACTTTCAATTCCCCATTTAAAGTAACAAAAACAGCTGGATTAAGTATTGATAATACAGAAATTATATATATATATATATATATATATATATAAATATCATAATCCCTCACCATTTCCTGTTCCATTTATATATGACAATGGATTTAGCAGGGCCTTTTTCATTGAAACAATGAACTTGCCATTCTTCTTCTGTGTAGCTGCAAAAAATGTAGAAATTGTAACAGAAACTATTTTTTATTAAGAAAACTTTATATTCTCAAATAACTGTCCCATTATCAAATATTCCAAAAAATGTTTTGTAAAAAGAAAGTCACACCTATGACTCAATTAAAAACACTTTGGGTCGTTATCACAATTACATTGTATTAATACACTTTAATAAAAGAACGCTCCACTCACAAATATGGTGTGTGTGTGTGTGTGTGTGTGTGTTACTTGTCCCATGCTGTTTGTACTGATGACTGAGAAACATTTTTAATCTCATGTTTCTATGTAGAACAGTGGTCACAAAACATTGAAGAAAAAAAATTATAACATCCATGAAAAAATGTTACTCGTGTTCAAATGGGATTGAGCTTTTGAATTCAAGACAGTACTTTTGACCAATGACAAAGAGGAGAGGTGGATCTTCAATTCCAAAGCTCAATGCCATTTCAATGCGTTTATTCTTTGTGCGCTACTCTGCTTTTCCTCAAGTATTTATTTAATAAACATTTGGAAAATAATGCATGCGATTTGAATGTTGTGAGCACACAGCTAGACAGCTAACATGTGGATTATGCAACATGGCCCGAGTAGAAGATTTTTTTCATGGAGGTTTTAAAATTGTTTGATGTTGTTAAGTGCTCACCTCTGATGGGCCTCCACTGAAACCCACTGTATCACAAACTTTGTGTTCTGCATTCTCCATGAAAACATGAGATTAAAATTTTTTATCAGCCATCAATACAAACAACACAGGGTAACTAACATATTTTAAAATTGTAATTTTTGGGTGGAGTATTCATTTAAACATCTTTCACATTTAGCATTCAAGAGATATTTATAATAAACCAAAGAAATAGTACATCATCTGCTTATCTTATCTTAAGCCTTGAATATGGATATTTTAAGTTTTCCAATCACCTAAACCATTTTACATTTCATTACATAAAACTTAAAACAGCTTAAAAATAAATATATAGTAAGAGCATTATAAAGAACATAGAAATTGGAAGCCTAAAGCTAAAAAAAAAAAATTGACTGTTTTCACAAAAGGCTTTGCCTCTCACAATGTGACAAAGAAACATGAAAATATATGTTTTTAATCAAATGCAAATTCTAACACATATATTAAAACATTTGAATGTTTCCCAATCTTACAAAGGTGTACAAAGAGGTTGCATAAGTTGCCTTAAATAGCTACAACACTGTCATTATCAAAACTAACACAAATTGATTAAATACAAACGTTCTAATCAACTTGATGATTTGTTTCTGCTATGAGATTCTATGCATGTTTATTAACCTGTGATGCGAACAGTAACCTCCCTCAAGCTTTGAAACTCAATCTCATTTAAAACCAGAGCAAAAAACACTGACATGAATTGCACTTACCATTAATAACAATGAACCTTCCCATGGGAACTGCAATTAAAAGAGTAGAACTTCCCTCACACAGTGCATGAAGATACTCAAACTTGTAAATTTCACCTGCCTTCCATCCATTAGGCATCTGAGTAGTCTTCTGTGCAGGCAGATTTAAAAACTGCTATGACAAATAACAACAATGTGCAAAAATGTCAATGTTATACTTCAGCAACATTTCTTTATTTCTGAAAATCTTGAGTTCTTCAACCTTTACTTGTCAGCACAATACTTTAAATCACTAAGGTAATGCATAGAAGTTATTCTCTTTTCACTTTACTTTCTGATAAAAAAGTTGATATAATCAAATTTTACAGAACAGTGTTTTCTAATAAAACAAATGTCAGAAAATAAATCTGTGGTTGACATAAAGAATCAGTTTTATGAAGCACAGTATTGCATGTAACTCAGTTGAGAGTACAATAACTGCCCAGGCTATAGGGTGATGACACAACACAGTTTTCTATATCTTTCAGGGGAACTTTCAAAATAACCCAAAATATCTTCTGGTAAGTAAGACAGATCACAAGTTATTTCTCAGGGAGGTGATTATTTTGGGGGCTTTTGCTTGGCAACACTGTGATGGGACAAAACCTTTTTCCATCTGATGTTTTATTCATTATAGTGGATACCTGGGTCTACTAACAAATAATATAGCACAGGTTAGCTGGAAAATAATTAAATAAATTTGTTATGTTACCTGAGGTTCATAACCCATTTCCAGCATCAACAGATGTATAACTACCACAACAGCATCACAGGGATTACTGCATCCTGATGCGTAATACAGTGTCTCTAAAGAATGTGGAATTTGTCCATCTTCAGCTTCACTGCAGAGCATAGGCCCAGGACTGAACAATCCAGCTTCTCCTTCCTGATCAGCCATGTCAGGGGCAAGTTCCATTTCTGTGGAAATATCTCCTATGTATTCCTGCAGAAACCGTAAGATGGAAACATTAATAAACAGTCATCCACAAGAGCAAACAGCCTAACTGTAAAAATGGATATAGCAGCAGGTTACTAATTTTCAGTTTCATGCTCAACTTGTAAGCAAAACAAGAAACTTCAATGCAGTGGCTTAGTCCTTTAGTTTGAGTTTGATTACATTTAAACTAAAATTTCAATAACACAATTACACAGAACACATGCTAACAAAACAAGGATTTTGTCAAGTACAATAAGAACTTTACATAATTCTTTGCAAAATATTACTAAACACATCTTAAATACAGTATGAGGATATTATAAAATGAAAACTCGTGTGCATAGTATTCAAAGGTAATACAGGAGTAAAAGTAGATTAAGCGTGGTTTAAGACACGTTTTTGCGTACTAGACTGAAAAAATGTTTATAAAATATTTATAAAGCCTAAAAAATAGCTGGAAAGAATGCTTCTCCAGTCAAAGGGCTCCCCTTTTATAATGTTTTCAGTAAGCTGAGTTGGAAAGTTCAGTTTACTGATTTCAAGGACACTGAAAAGTAGTCATCAAAGCCAGAGTCAGGATAATAGACAAGCACACAAGGGGCCTCTTGTATAATAGTGTGCATAAAATTCACACTAAAACATGGCATACAGACAAAACCATAAAAGTGCGTTGGCACAAAAAAAAAAAAAAAAAAAAAAAATCATAAAACTGTGCTTAAACAAATTTCCACACAATGTGAATTTTTGCATATGCATATAGCCCCACCCTGACTCCTCCCAGAATTTTGTATATTTGAAGATGCAAATCAATATAAATAGCCCCTTACATTCAGTTTTGCTAAAAGACAATGGTAAAACACATATAAAAAAGAATTTCACCGAATGCAAAGTGGAGGCCCTACTCAGTGAAGTGAAGGCAAGGAAAATGTTCAATTTGATGGATTAGACTGGTATGACTGAGCAACAGAAGGAAATTGATGGTGGGGAACTCAAAAATTCAAGTTCAGAATGCTGTACAGTGCCCAAAATAAAAAAGAAGTGGTCAGATGGCAAAGTTGACGTGAAAAGTTGAGTGTCCGAGTGTCATACGGTAGTGTAGTGTATCAAGGGCACAGAGTACAGAAAAAAAAGTGACACAGTGAAAAAGAAAAAAAAGTCTGTGTTGAGATTGAAGTCAAAATATTGACTTTAATCTCGAAATTTCCACTTTAATCTCATAGTGCATTTTGTCATTACAGTACAACATCATAAACTTTATCTTAAAATCGATGTTTAATTTACTAGCGTTTTTCAAATCCCATCTTAACTAAAGTAGCACGTTAAATGCTCCACATTCCAAGTGTTCCTCGACCCAGTCGTGAATAGCTACGTGCTTTCTCCATGGACTTTCTCTTATGCCAACAAGAGCACGCAGGCAGTGATTGCCACACAGAAAACATTACATTCATGATACTACAGCTCTCTGAACATTTTAGAATACTAAGATGTATACTTGATATCATTTTCATGAAGAAATGCATTAAAGCATGTATTAATCATGTGGGGACATGGTGGTGCAGCAGTAGCAATGAACTGGCACTCCGTCCAGGGACTGTTCTTGCCTCCCACAAGATGCCTACTAGGACATGAGCAACCCAGGATGGAATAATTTATTGCAGCAGTACTGTCTCTGTCAAACATACCAATCCCCAACTCCTGTCCTGTCCTAGGAAACTACTTACGTACATATTTTTAAATATGTCAAAAATACTTTTCATTATGTAATGAAAAGCTACTTTGCGGTTCACTTTTCGCGGATTCACGACTTCGCGGGTTTTTAAATATAGTAGTAGTATTTCCTAGTCTAAGAACAACAAAACAAGTTCGGTGACTAAGTGTGTTGTAACACGGGCTGTGATTGGTACATGGGAGGGAGGCTGGTGCTGAGCCTAAACGCCGTTCAATTGGTCCAATTTTGCAACAAAGTCGACGACGTCATGACCGCCTACAAGCTGCTCTTCGACCGGAAAAAGAAGCAGCAACTGCCGATCACAATGTTTTTGCAGCCTCGCAAAAAAGAGCCAGTTCCTACTACTACTACGGATACACCTTCGGAAACCGTGGAAAAGGTGCCCCAGGAAATGTTAGGTAGGTCCCTGTTATTAATAGAGTAAAGGGTGGGTTGAAAACAGTACAGGGAGGGTTTAAAAACATCCAAATACACGTTAAATAATTAAATAAATATGGTGTCCCTACTTCGCGGAAATTCAGTTATTGCGGCCGGCCTTGGAATCTCCCGCGATAAACGAGGGATTACTGTAAACTTGGAATGTGTGTTTTTTCCCACTGTTTTTGAATCTCTGGGACTTAACCTCCCTATGCTTCAAATTCATTATAGACCTACACTTGTAACATTCCCTTTTAATGGTAATAGAGTAATTAGTGCTATACATTATATAGGGTCTTGATAATAGTGTCAATTTTTTAACAAACCTGAGAGGTAAAAACTATTTTGTGAATTATGATAGTGGCGCTTTATCCTAAGACAGTTAAATACTTGTCAGTTGTCCAGAAATCATCTATAAACAGCCTGCATTAGCATAAGCTACCCTAATTCAGAGGGTTCATAACAAATGTAATGATTTACTTCATGAGATAGAAACACATATAAGACAAGAATAGTTATGACAAATATTTGAAATATTAAAATGTATTCTTTAATTTACATTTTTAAAGTCTAAATATTCCCAATTGTAAGAGAATTTTGTAAATTTTATATCCCCTGAAATCAAAAAAATAATATTTGTAAATCATTGACCTTGAAATAGTCAAAAATGCTACCCCATATGCTTATAATTGAACTTTGTCATTTTCAACCTTCTGGGAGTAGACTGGGTGAGGGGCAGGGTTGTAGGGTCCAGCAGCTGTGGGGCATCTGTTAGTGAAGAAGGATTAACTGATTTTGACGTTGCTGACGATGCTGTGATCTTCGTGGAGTCAACGGAGGCTCTGATCGAAGCGCTTGAGAGACTGAGTGAGGAGTCTGAGTGTCTGGGCTTGCGAGTATCCTGGATAAAAACCAAGATCCAGGCCTTTAATGATCTCTTAGGCACAGCCATCGGCAGTGCGTCTGTCTGCGGAGAGAATGTCGACCTTGCCGAAAGGTTTACTTACCTTGGCAGTGACATTCATGTCTCTGGTGACTCTTCCTATGAAGTCAACAGACGGACTGGGAGAGCACTGGGGTTTCATGAGGTCACTGAAAAGGATTGTGTGGCAATCCTGATATCTTTGCAATAGGATGATGATCCAAGTCTTTAGAATCCTGGTACTTCATGTTTTGCTATATGGTTGCAAAACATGGACGCTATCCAGTGACCTAAGACGAAGACTGGACTCTTCAGAGAATCCTTGAGAACCACTGGTTTGATCTTGTGTCGAATGAGCGGTTGCTCACAGTGTCCCAAATGAGGCACATTACCTGAATTGTGAGGGAGCGTCGGTTATGGCACTACTGACATGAGGCACAATTCTCTGAGGGTGATCTGGCTCACAGGATCCTCATTGTTGAGGACCCAGGCGGCTGGACCAGGCCAAGGGGACTCCCACATAACACTTTGCTGCGGCAAATAGATGATTATATCCGGGGGTAGGACTGGACCACATGTCTGCCTGGGGAGTTGCCAACCAGGACCCCAAGTTGTTTCATCGTCTGGTGGGTGCAGCAACCTACGGTACCAATGCATGCTCCCCAACCTGACTTGACCTATCTAACCTAGTATTGGCACTTAGAGGTCTAGGACCACTAGTAAGCAATCAAATATCAGAAATATCATATTTGTGATTCACAACTTTGAAATTGCATAAGACATGCCATATGCCTGTATTACCGATCCCAATTTTTTCAAACTTTTGTGAGAAGGAGTTATTCCTCGAATTCCATTATGGGGATGAACCCTGGGGTTGGTTGATATGGCATGCAAAATTTCAAGTCCTTCTGATCATTTTTGTTGAAAACACCTGTTGGTTTAAGCTTTATCATAATGGTATAATTTTCTGCACAAAATAGGAGGCAAAAATGGGCAAACAATTATGGGTATTCAGTTCTAATGAGCAAAAATAGGGGAGAACCCCAAAAAGCTTTCATAATTAGGCATACTGTTGAACAGTATGTCATATGTGAGGGTTTTCTCGTGAATCAGGATGTGCAGGACAGAGAAAGCTGAATTTCCAAGCATTTATAAGCAATTGTTATGAATACAATTATACATTTAACTAAACTTTCCACTGTGACGATGCGGGTTCTGGCTCCACACTCCCATCTGCTGTTTGGGAACCCTTGAACCCAACACCGTCGGTAATGTTACCGATGAGCTAGTCAGTGAAGGCAAATAATTCGAGCAAGGGGATGGTTGAAATGTGCAAAAGTGCTTTTATTAAAACAGACAATCATCAAAACAAAGTGTCCATAAAGTGCAGTGCTGTTCCAGTTCAATAAATAATCCAATAAGAAAAACGTGGAAGTAGAAACAATAAATAGAAAAAACAATCCTTTAAAACCGATGAGGTTAAAACGTTCAGGAAGCAGTAATTAAAAACAATTGACAAACCCGGTGCCTTCGTTTACAACTAGCGTCTCTCCTGCTTCACCCATCAGGGCCCCGCAACAAGGGAGACGCGCACTCTGCAGCTGACCTATTTCCTACTCCTGCTACTGCTGTCAGTTGCCTCACCGATCCTTGGCTCCGGTCGGCTCCTCCGGACAGCGACTTGGGAATCCCTTAACGGCCAAGGCTCTCACGTTAGGGACATCGCGTCCCAAGTCCCGACTCCCGCTACCGTCCGCGGAGAGTCCTGCACCTTCCCGGTCACTCCCGCCCTTCTGAACAAACTTCTACGGGGGCGACCTCAACCACTTCTCCCAGGTGTTGGCCAAACACCCATGCTGCCTTCAGCTGCCTGCGAGCATTTGCTCGCCTCCTTCCTGCTGCACCGATTTGCTCGCACTCTCTCTTCTCTCCTTCCTGCTTCCAACCTCCGTTTCCTTCCCTTTCTTTCTTTTCCTCCCTCTAAAACTGACTCGCGCTTCTTTTAAATGAAGAGGGGCCATCACAGCTGTAGCATTAGCCACGGGAGCAATCACGGATGTGGGCAGTTCCTCACCTGTGCACTCGGTGAGAAACGCCCACAACCCCGAGCGTCCCGCGGCTCACTACAACAACGCCCCCCTCACGAAGCCGCTTCGGGTGTGGTGATTATTTAAAATGGCCTTTGCTCAACGAGCTGTGGACCCACTATACCACATCCACATTATTAAAACTTAGTATTAATGCCCTTGAGGCTTAACACTGTTTGATTTATCAAACCTGCAAATTACAAACAAATAAACTTTATAAAGAACAAATTTTACAGGAGACACAAAGGTCATCACTATTTCATTAGAAAAAAAAAGTAATAAAACTCAGCTCATTACTTACAAGGCCATCACTGTGCAGGTTATACTTTCTGTTTTGACTTGTTGATTCCACGCACAAGTCATTTTGCTGGTCTGATACTGTGCTCCTTCTAAGTTGAGAGTTATTCTGATCTTGAGCTGGGACTGAAGAACTGCCGTGGTCTGCTAAAATCACAGAGATCAAATCCCCTTGAACAATTTCACATTCTGCTAAAGGTAAATGAGTTTCCGTCAAAGGTTCTTTTCCATTCAATGACAGACCAAACTCAGTGTCGCAGCTGAAAAAGAAAAATCAAGCTTGCACAAACTATTGCAAAAGAGTACAACTGGAGCAAATGCTAACTGCAAAAAGTACAAAGTTAGATGCTTATCCAAGACAAAAGCTACTACATTTCATAAATGACGCGAAGGCCCAGTTTCACTATAGCCACATATGCACGAGGTGTTCCTCCAGTGAAGGCACCATCATATTTCAAAGTTATGTATGTTGTAATAAACCCATAATTAATTAAAAGCAATAATGGTCTTCATTCAAACCAAATCATAAGTTTCCATTAGGGATGCTCCGATCAGGTTTTTTAAGGCCAATACCAATCACCGACTTCATGATACTTGATTGCCCAATTCCAATTTTTTTATCATTATCCCTTTAAAAAACGTTTTACACTAAGCTTCTGCATAACCAGGCGCATAGAAGCCTTCTGTTCTATAATAAAGTGATACCTTTGGTATTTTTATGATTAAACTAGAGACCACATGTTAACTGTTTAGTTTTTATCAACAAAATGAAATTCTGTAGGTTTTTGTTAAGTGACTAGAAAAATACTAATATAAATAAAATTTCCTTAAAATACATACTTTAAATAATAAAAAATGCACAAAAATATGTATACATAATACATATGGCATAAGAGAAAATAAAATCCTTTTTATAATTACAAGCTGTCATATTGTTTATTTTTTTTCTGTAATGTACCTATCTGAAACAAGGCTTAATTTAAAAAAGTAGTTTTCACCATTTCTCTAACAAAAAAAATAAAAATATATATATTCTGACACAATCAATTCATTAATATCGGCAATTAAATGCTGTTTAAATGTAAATATACCTGAACTTACAGGTTTTAATCACTAATTGCACTACAACTTTATTTGCGGTCAAAAAACATACATTTACTACATTTATACAGGTCTGTTTTTTCCTTAAGTGTATCAGTTCGACAGTCATAATTCTTGATGTGTAATTATAAATATGGATCACTATTTTAATTATGCAGTACTCATTCTTTACCAAAATGTATACTATATGACACAAAGAAATAAATAATAAACACAATACAAATCTTTAAAAAAGCCTCAAAATGCTTCAGATGTTCATAACTTGTTCATCAAGAAGACACAAAACTAACACGCTTAACAAATTTATAATTAAAAAAGATACATTTTACTGTTAAGCTAATATGCCTTTGGTTTACTAAGCAGCAATTTCAAGTTCTTCTTTTCTTTTTCCAATTAAAAATATAAGCTGCTGCACTTAAAATGATCTCGCTATACAAACTGAAACAGTGTCCAGTTTAATTTAAAGGACAAAACAAAAAGGTGTGAATTCATTAAAGTACTTTCTCTCGCCATTTGTCTAGTTCTCTTCTCCGATTCAGTTTTCTCCGTTTATTACTCCACTTTCTTTAACGTAATGGCTAAGCTCTCTGATAAAACAAGCTTCCACTTGCCGCACTTTACACTTCAGGAAGTTCACTACAAAAAAAAAAAAAAGAAAAGAGAGGCGCACTGGCTCAACTACCATAATAACTTACATAAAGGAGCACTAGAACTAAATTCCCATAGAGCTTAGAAAAGCAGGGGCTGAAAAGATCAGCTTTTGTTATTTGGCCAATTTACCGATCACCAATCAAGTCTTTTTTAGAGAAAATTGGCCAATTTAGATTGGCGGCTGACTGTTCAAAGAATCCCTAGTTATCAAGTTGTCTATGCTCATTCATTAGTAAAAAATGAGTTTTGCACATGTCCAGTGTATGTCAAACAGAACGGCACCTCACAGCTGAGTCAAGTTGCTTTTATCAAAGATCTCACCTACATTGAGCCACATACAATGAAAGGCTCATTACCATTGGATATCTGAGGTTCAGAGCATTCCAATGATGTATAGCTGTCTAGGATTGTTCATTCATATTACATGTGACAGTGGTGCATAAAGTGCAGGAAACAAACTGTGTTTTATGCACTTTTATACACAAAGCTTCTATGAGAATGCATGGAGTTCGTGTGGTTGATCTATACTAATAAAAGGCAAAGCCCTCACTGACTGACTGACTCACTCACTCACTCACTCACTCACTGACTCATCACTAATTCTCCAACTTCCGTGTGGGTGGAAGGCTGAAATTTTGCAGGTTCATTCCTTACAGCTTCCTTACAAAAGTTGGGCAGGTTTCATTTCGAAATTCTACGCGTAATGGTCATAACTGGAAGCTGTTTTTCTCCATTTACTGTAATGGAGATGAGCTTGAAAGCCGTGGGGGCGGAGTTTCGTGTGACATCATCACGCCTCCCACGTAATCACGCAGTACGTAGAAAACCAGGAAGAGCCATAAAAAGCGCTGAAGAAAACATGCATTATATAATTGAGAAGGCAGCGAAACAATAAGAAGCGAGCGAGTGACATATACAACCATATTCATGAGTTCTGTACTTCGTAAACAAAGCACGATGTAAACCTAAACTTTAAATTAAGTTCATAGACAGGCTGCCGCTGGCGTTTGTAATTTAGTGCCTGCCCATATAAGGCCGTCCGTCAGCGGCAATCCAATAGAAACACTGCCACTAAATATTCACGGGTGAAGGACTGTGCTTATGCAGAGGAAGATGAGATGGTCAGGGTGGTGTTTGGCACAAACTCAGCGAAACTGCGAGAGAAAGTTTTAAGTGTCGGGATTTCGGTAACATTAGATACAGCCATGGACATAGCACGACATGGCACCAGCACAGCTGGGAAACTTCGATGCATGTACACCGAGCGGCTCACGTGAATCATCCCGGGAGCCCGGCACTTCCGCCACACCAGGAAGTGCCGGGGGGAAGACGACAAGGGACACCCGGACGGCTTCCAGGTGCGCAGCCGGCACTTCCGCCACACAGGGGTGTGGCCAAGACTAATTGCCGGGAAGCAGCTGGAGCCCATCCGGGTTCCTATAAGAGGGGCCGCCTCCCTCCAGTCATTGGTGGATGTCGGGTGGAAGAGGACAGAGCTGGAGAGAGGACGGGAGGCGGCCGAGAGAGAGAGGCACAGTGACTGAGAGGCCTGGACTTTGGGGGGAATCGGTGCGAGAGGCACTGGGGGTGCACGTGAGCACGAACATTGTAAATAGCACTATTTGTAAATAAACAAGTGTGTTGGGTGAAAATATGATGTCCGTCTATGTGTGTCCGGGCCAGCGTTCACAACGTACATAGTTTCAAATTGTCTACTTGTTGCTTCAGAGATAGATATACAGTATATATATATCATATCATATTATATTATACTAATATATATATATATATTTTATATATAATATATATATATATATATAGATATAGATATAGATATATATGTATGTCAAATTAAAACGTTTGGAAACCCCCCCCCACCCCTTAAGTTTTTGGATTTTTGTTTGTCATTAGCTGAGCTTTCAAAATAGCAACTTCCTTTTAATATATGACATGCCTTATGGAAACAGTAGTATTTCAGCAGTGATATTACGTTTATTGGTTTAACAGAAAATATGCAATATGCATCATAAAATTAGACAGGTGCATAAATTTGGGCACCCCAACAGAGATATTACATCAATACTTAGTTGAGCCTCCTTTTGCAAATATAACAGCCTCTAGACACCTCCTATAGCCTTTGATGAGTGTCTGAATTCTGGATTAGAGGTATTTTTGACCATTCTTTCATACAAAATCTCTCCAGTTCAGTTATATTTGATGGCTGCTGAGCATGGACAGCCTGCTTCAAATCATCCCATAGATTTTCAATGATATTCAAGTCGGGGACTGTGACGGCCATTCCAGAACACTGTATTTCTCCCTCTGCATGAATGCCTTTGTAGATTTCAAACTATGTTTTGGGTCATTGTTTTGTTGAAATATCCAACCCCTGCGTAACTTTAACTTTGTGACTGATGTTTGAACATTATAAGAATTTGTTGATATTGGGTTGAATTGATCCGACCCTCGACTTTAACAAGGGCCCCGGTCCCTGAACTAGCCACACAGCCCCACAGTATGATGGAACCTCCGCCAAATTTGACACTAGGTAGCGGGCGTTTTCTTGGAATGCAGTGTTCTTTTTCCGCCATAAAAAGCACTTTTTGTTATGACCAAATAAGTCAATTTTTGTCTCATCAGTCCAAAGCACTTTGTTCCAAAATGAATCTGGCTTGTCTGAATGAGCATTTGCATACAACAGGCGACTCTGTTTGTGGCGTGAGTGCAAAAGGGGCTTCTTTCTCATCACCCTGCCATACAGATGTTCTTTGTGCAAATTGCGCTGAATTGTATAACGATGTACAGATATACCATCTGCAGCAAGATGTTCTTGCAGGTCTTTGGAGGTGATCTGTGGGGTTGTCTGTGACCATTCTCACAATCCTGTGCATATGCCGCTCCTGTATTTTTCTTGGCTTGCCAGACCTGCTGGGTTTAACAGCAACTGTGCCTGTGGCCTTCCATTTCCTGATTACATTCCTTACAGTTGAAACTGACAGTTTAAACCTCTGAGATAGCTTTTTGTAGATTTCCCTTAAACCATGAGACATGAACAATCTTCGTTTTTAGATCTTTTGAGAGTTGCTTTGATAATCCCATGCTGTCACTCTTCAGAGGAGAGTCAAAGGGAAGCACAACTTGCAAATGACCACGTTAAATGCCTTTTCTCATGATTGGACACACCTGTCTATGAAGTTCAAGGCTTAACGAGCTAATCCAACCAATTTGGTGTTGCAAGTAATCAGTATTGAGCAGTTACATGCAGTCAAATCAGGAAAATTACAAGGGGACCAACATTTGTGCACAGCCAGTTTTTCATATTTGATTTAATTTCATACAACTAAATACTGTGTCACTAAAAATCTTTGTTTGGAAAACACCCCAGTACTCCTAAGAAATGAAAAACATACCACTGTTATCTTTTTTGTTGAAAGTAAATTATTATTCAGGCTGAGAAGGGTTCCCAAACTTTTTCATATGACTGTATATACTGTTTCCTTTAGAAGCAAAAGCTCCCTTGTTGGAATAAGTTCTTTTAAATTGCGGCATTTTAAGTAACCGAAAATAGAGATATGATATTAAAAGGCGATATCCCTCCCATAGTGATTACGGCGGTTATAAATCACATCAGAGATATATACTTAGCTTTCTTTAATGACGGTTTACGCGGCATTTCAGACGAAGGAAGCTATAGCAGACAACACCAGGTCGGATCTTGATGTATACAGTCTGCCATTTTTCGTCACTACGCTAAAAGGATTTTCGGGACGGATGAAGCCAACATTATCCGTCTGTCAGCTTCAAAGTGTTTTGGCAGCAGTCCAAGCCTCATATACTGTCTTCTCCACGTGCTGGTCCTCTCTGGTCTCCAAACAAGGACAGTAAAGACTCAACCCCACCTCCAAAGTATACAATAATAGCACCATGCTTACACTGCAGTTTGTTTATTCTTCAAACTGCTAAAGTAATGGTTTTCTAAATGCAGGTAGACTAGCCCCCGTGTGCCAAACTTAGCTTGCACATGTGAATGAATCCTTTAAAAGTGTTTTACAGAGACAGTGACATTAACCTTAATATTATAGCAAAATGTATTATAACATATACACACACATATATATATTTTTTTCTAAAATAAAAGAATATAACTGCAATACTTGTATTGAAAAATTGGTTAAGTATAAGAGACTAAATGTTTCCAAAATGGGCCACCAAATGTTTCTAAACAGGGGGACACCTTGTAACAAATAGTATAACTTTGTAATGCTATGAAATATGAAATCTAAGCTTGGTACAATGATAGCTAACAGATTGGGACACAAAAGAAAATTGACTCCAGGCTTGTGCATCGTAAAATGTCTTGGTTATGTACTGTAATATCCATTTTTTAAAAGAGAGAAATTCCTAAAACACCAAACTTTCCTGTGTTTTATTTGGAGGATAATAGTGTGAAACACAGGTTTTTATTCATATAAAGATTTTCTTTAAAAATTTTGGAGTATTATAATCATAACCCTTCAGCTATTTGCAGCTCCATAATTACATTAGTAGAATAATAACTGTCTATTTTTTAGTATGTAATGTAGGCACAATAATGGCTAAAACCCCTTTGTGCAGCTTTTCTCAATAACTGAGTTAGTCGCCGGCTGCTGCCATTGAACTGCGAGTTGCTAATGTTTATAACAGTAGTGGGTTACAGCAGATCATTACACTCCACTGATCTGTGCTCTAGTCACCAACGAGGAGAATCCTCTCGCCCCTGATTATAGCGCTCAATCACTCGATTCACCAAGACATTTGTGTGGGAAAAGAGAAACACTGCATTTCTGTTACAAAATTTAGAGCAATACAAATATCAGTAATTACCCTAACCAAACTTGTATTAGTGGGTTGCATTGGTTCCTGCCCTCATTAGATGACACTGAAAATAATTGTAGCAATAAATAAATAGTAAAAGGAAGGTCTATTTACAACAAAAAAGGCATACTATTTTTTAAGTGACTAACATTTTCTAACTTGTTATAACGAGTAGGTGGTCAAAACACTGAGGGGGAGGCTTGCGGGAATGTATTTTTTTGGGGGTAAGGATCACATTATTGCCTACAGGCAGTATCAGGTTTATGTCTCCAAACAACCAGCAGTAAGTTTTAAATTGAAGGCACATCACATTCAAGCATTATAGTTGCTAAAATCTCACCACTCCTTGGTTGCAGGAGCTGTCAACTGCAAGTGAATCTCAGTTCGTGACTATTTACAATAGTTTTTCAGAGTTTTTCTCATTGATTCCTAGAAACATAATCGTGTTTTTGAGAACGTTGAAAACACTGGTTAGAAATGTATCTCCACAAGATGGATATGCACTTTAAAGGAGACTTCAACAGGAGTAGTACCCAAAGCACGCCTAGCGGCAAGAGGGTTTGATGAATGAGATATTAATGGGCTCAGAATTGATTCACTTCTTTTAGCTATTATTTGTCAAAGACAATGTAAAGTTTATTTCATGGACAGCAAATGTCCTTTTCTACATAGTATGAAATTGTCTCAGAATATTTATGTTCATCCTCCTACTCAAGCTAAAAGTGAGGGAATACCATGGAGGCTCAGAAAATCTGTGTATGGTCTTACAGATGCATCACTTTACTAGTACAACATCATAAAGGAGATCATGCTGTAGGCAGGTGGAAAAGTTTCTGCAGTTTTTTACTGACTGGATAAAGCCAGTACTCTGACTGCAATTCTTGAATGCCATACTGATGGTTTTATATGGACGGGCACACACATTTTTTTTATCCCCTTCATTTCATACCTCAGATCAACTTTCCAGGTTGGTCATGAAGGGCATGATCACTTCAACTATGTGGAACTAGAATTTGTAAGTGTCAATGGAACAATATGTACACATCAAGAAACCTACACAGAGAATCTTCATTCAACTCATTGTCATAGATTCTTCTAGAATCATAAAAAGGAATGATTCCCTCAATGCAACTGAACTGGAACAACTAAAGTGAAAAATAGGGCAAATTATATGGGTTTTCAGACAAAGCAGATGGTTGATGCCTACATCTTCACATCAGGCATTGGTACTGTGCAAACAATACATGAAACCAACAAGGCTAATCGCAAAATTCATTCTGCATTAGTGGCCATGAAGTTTCAAGACCTAGGATGGGATGAGTCATTGAGATTAGTTTTTTTCAACTATGCCCCACTTGGAAATCTTTCTATGCTGGTTAACAGGGCACTTCATTATTTTGGTAGGAGAGGGAGGATGATTCTCACTCTCACAATTCCAAGACATACACTGTTTCGTACATGTAGATAGCATGGCGAGGGTTATTTTGTTCCAACTTAAAAAAAAAACCATATAAATAACAACAGGAACACCATGTGAAAATAAATACACACCATAGATAACTCAGCCGCAGTACTCCTCCTTTGACAATTCATAGTAATTTGATAAATAATTCGGTTCACTTCAGGTCTAGATGGAGCAGGGGCCTATGAATTACTGGACAGGTGATTGAGATAAATGGGCTGCTCATCCACTGATTTCAGTAATAGGGTAAACACTGCATCTTGGTTCTTCTTGCAGTTTTCTTGTCTGTACTCTACTGATGATACACTATTGATGTCTTGTAAAAGTGCAAGGTGAGTATTACAAAATTCCTGCAACATATTCACTTGATTAATATGATAACTTCCAGGTCAACTGAGCCTAGCCAAACCAGTCATCATGATGTACAATGTGTATGTTGAAATAAAGTTGAGATACACTCTCAAGTGGGTATGGCAGTTTATTGCATTATTTTGCTAGCGTCTATTCCACCCAAGTGTCTGTCTATTCCTATCTACTCCCAGGTCAACATATTCATTCCCAAACAACACATTCTTTGTTACCCTTAGCACAAGTGAAATATTGTGCATTGTTGTATTTGCACCACATATAGCAATTCAACTAATGTATTATTTTAGCTCCCGGAGAATAATAGATTAACTCTATTTCTGTAATGCCATGGTTCAGCAAATGCTGCACACTTGGTTTTTAGGACAGTATTCATCTGCATTGCTCGTTGTGGTGCCTCTGTACATTTGTCTGTGTTTACTTCCATTAAAGCTTTAAAAAACCTCTTTTCTGGTGACAGTACTCTGTGTACTGTACACAAATAATCTAAACAAATAGCCTATTCTTCAAACATTACATATTTTGAAAAAAGGGGCTCTCCCTCTGGAAATTCTGCTGAGAATTATTTTAAATGAGCACGTTTCAAAGAATGTTTTGTTAATGCACTTGCCCAGTCTTAATAATAAGAACTCTTTACATTTATATAAAGCTTTTCTCACTACTCAAATCTCTTTACACAGTGAGTGGAGAGCCACTTCAACGACCACTAATGTGCAGCATCCACCTGGATGATGTGACGGTAGCCATTTTGCACCAGTACGCTCACCACACATTAGCTGTTAGGTTTTGAAGTCGTGAGAGACAGCCAGTTAGGAACAAATAATGATTAGGTGGCCAGAATGACCAGGCTATGGTGGGTAATTTAGCCAGGACATCAGGATACACCCTACTCTTTACGAAGGATGCCCAAGGATCTTTAATGACCACAGAGTCAGGACTGCACCATTTTTACAGCACAGTGTCATCACTGCACTGGGGCATTAGGATCCACATTCAGAGCTCAGGGTAAGTGGCCCCTGCTGGCTTTGCCAACACCTCTTCTAGCAGCAACCCAAGCTTTTCCTGGTTGGTCTATATCCAAGTACTGGCCAAGCCCAAACGTGCTTAGCTTCAGATGAATGACCTGCTCTGAAGTGCATGTGGTCTTGCATGTTGTAGGACAGACTTAACTTAAAGATCAACAAAATAATGGCAGCCAATGGTGGATGATACTTGGCGACACAGATCTTGATGTTAAATTATGCACACTGTAATGTCAGTATGATATACCCGAGTATTACTATGAAGAATTAGAGAATACATTGTTTAGAAAAACCTAGCAATAACATTTTTCAGGATCTTACAAGTACACATTGTGTAACATTTTGCATTACATAAGTATAACTGGCATAAAACACTATGTCACTATGTTTAACTTTGCTTAACTACATATGTTTAGCACACTCACCTCAAACCATAATTAGGTAACACCGCTTCCCTAATTTTACAGATTAGATCATCTAGAGTGGGATTTTCACCATCCAGGTTTAAATGGCAGGTGGCATTATTAATTCTCAAACGCAGCTTCATACTGCTCAGAGAAAAATCCTGCAAAAATAAGCCAAAACAGTAAAGATTAGAGACTATAATTTTACTCCAACCAATGCAGTTTCTCCAACTTAACTCTTTATAGGTCTTTGAAATTTTTGCAGTCTTTTCAGCATTTTTCTTTACTACAAAATGCAGCAGCTAATCTTCACAACATTCGGTGCAATAAACTATAACAGAAACAGGAAGCTACAAGGCAAACTCAATTTTTTAGTTTAGTATTGTTAATATTTAATATAGATCACTAGAATTAGTGCTGCAGAATTAAATCCCACACCAATAATATCCAAAGCCAGTAATTCACACAGAGTCCAAAAACCTTATGGTTCCAGTTTATACTTTATTAAAAGATAATAAAAACCATGCTCGGTCCATGGAGTTTTCTAGCTCCTTGTAATTTAGCTGTAATAAACAGTCCCAATTCTGCCAAAGTTCAGCAACTGCTTGATTAGTAGGATAGGGTGGCATGTCCCCTATTAGGTAAACATAGCCCATATAGTTTGTAACGTCATCTGTGGCTGACTACCCTTTAGATCAATGTATACCCCATCTGGAGTTTACCAAATAAGTCATTCAACTTACACAGCACATCTCTTCCTAACAAGTTTATGGATGAATGATCAGAGGCCACCATGCAAATTTTAGTCATTATGCCTTGTACACAAAGGCGTACTGGAGCTGCCAAAGGAATTAATTGTATCTGTCCCAAGAAACTGCCTTAACATATTTACCAGACAAGGGAAGGTGTGTTGAATTACAGGGATACTTTTCCTTTCCATTTCAATGATCACAACTGCTTCAACATCCAAGCACCCTGTTAACATTCGGAACTGACCTTCCCAAATAGGATTCTCAGGGCAACCCTAAATGTTCTGATTAAATCAAAACCATGAATTCACCAGTCCTGAAACAGCTCGCTGCTGACTCCAGACTGGCTGACTTTATCTGGAAATATGGCTGATGATTATTATTATTCTAAGCAAACTGATTAAAACCTTGCTGCCATGAGTTTATCTGACAATTTTTCCTACTGTGTCCTGGTTGGCCACATCCCCAACACACACCAGGTGGTCCTTTTGGTGGTGTAAAGTTTGCACTTTTCTTCCCTTTTTGCTGCCTCTTTCCCCAACTAGGCTGCTGAAGCTGGTGTCACTGTGGGTGCTCTGGAAGGACTGAGGGCAGGAGGTGGAGAGACTACTGGTCTCACCTATCACCTTATTTTCTATTCTCCATCGCACCCATCTCTGGAGCACGGATTATTGGAGCTTGTGTTTTCTTTTCATTCATCTGTGTCAGTTTCCCTAGCTGGAGCTGAGCCAATTTTCTCTGTACCTCCTTTTCCTGGTCAATCAGCTTTTTCTTGTCTCTGTAATACTTATCTGCACCATGGACAACATGGTCACAAAACTCTCTGTAATACTTGGTTTCTAATCTTTCTATTTCTTCCAGCCTACCTTTGACTGGTTTAGGTACTTCATTTATCACTGTCCTTTTGAATAGTGCAGTCATTACAGGATCCCCTTCCGGGTCCTTTTCTCTCTCCAGTTCCCACTTCCTTAACTGTCTGTCCACACAGGCAATCAGGTTCTCTGACACCTCAATTGGCTCTCCTTTTAGCATCTTAGGGTTACATTTTACAGGATACTCCTCTCTTAAGACCCTCCACACATCGGAACGATAGGGGTCAAAGGTATTTGCATCAAAGAGGGAGGTGTCTATAATTGCAGATAGATTTGGCCTTTCCCAGTATATACTCCATCTGGTTTGTGCCCCATATTCTCACCACTAGTGCTTTCACTTTTCCCAATGCCAACAGCTTTCCCATCATTTTCTCTTCAAAGGCCCTAACCCATTTTTCTCCACCCGAGCGTATGCTACAGAAGCCAGCCACCAGGCCTTCTAAATCCTGTGTTTCCACATGGTGCATACTGAGCTTTATCTCCTTTTACCAATACTGGCAACTGACCTCCACTAGCTCCTTGTGGTGGTCTTAATTTTCCTCTGTTACACAGACTACCACTGTAACTGCCGCAAAGACTTTGGGTGTCTAGTTCACGTCTTCTTTCCTGGCTTTCTAGCTGAAAATGTTCAATACTCAAACTTTCAACACTCCTCCTTATACCTACCAACTCTTCTCTAAGTGCATTACCTAAGGGAGGTTCCCGATAGTGCAGTTCCCTTTTCTTAATCCTTCTTTCTACTGCCTGTTCTAACTCCTCTTTAAATTGTGCGTCTATGGAAGATTCCTGCCATTGCAGCTGTCTTTCCTTAACCTTTCTTCTTACCACCTTTTCTGTCGGATCATCCTCTTGCTCCTCACTACTCTCATTTTCTTCTATTTCATTACCTTCATCTACTTCTTCCCATTCACCTGCACTCTCTTCTACATCCTTGTAATCCTCTCCTAGGTCACTTTCCTTATCACTTACCTCAATATCATTACAAGTTGTATGCTTTGTTTTTCATAACATTTTATTTCTTTGCATTCGTCTCTTCGTAGTAGGTGTATGAGTTATCAGCTTTTTTCTTTCGGTCATTGGTGAAAAACTCAGTCTCTGCTTTTCACTTTCAAATTTAAGTGACCTTTCTGACCCTCTTCCCAACTTTATTAATTCTTGCGGAGCTTCAATGAATTTAACTCCTTCTCTTAGTATAGCTTTATAGCTAATAACTTCTTAATACCTTGCACATATCAACGTACCCTGATTTTATCCTCCCTATCTTTTATGAGCCTTTCTTTGCATTGTGTTCATAGTCCGGATCTTACCTTACTGGCTGATCTCTCATTCTTCTCTCTACTATTTCTGTAACACAACGTCACTAACTATCATTTATTGGATCTGCTTCTCTTTTGAAGTTATCTAGCCACTCTCTGCTCTTCTCTGGTGTCCTTGCCAGTCTAATTTCTCACAGTGATTCCTCACTGCTAGATCTCTCCATCCCCTGAGTGGCTACACTCGCTGTCTTTTTTTAGTGGCACCTTTCAGTCTTCTTTCTCATCTTCCAGTTCTATTCATCCTTGTAATACAGTAATCCCTCCTTGATCGCGGGGGTTGCGTTCCAGACCCCCCCGCGATAGGTGAAAATCCGCGAAGTAGAAACCATATGTTTGTATGGTTATTTTTATATATTTTAAGCCCTTATAAACTCTCCCGCACTGTTTATAAATATTCCCCGCAGAGTTATACAGCATAATCCCTTTGTATTCTCTTAGATATTAGGTAAGATTCATTGAAATTATGTATATAAACACACTGTTTATATACAGTAAAACCTAAATATTATTTTAAAGATATTGAGTGTCTCCGATATCACATGTGTTACAGCCATTACGATAGACAGGTCACCAGCAATAAATACGTACAATGCAAGAAAAATAGTATACAGTAAATGTGTGTACAGTGACACTAAACGTACATACATGTACTAAGCACTGTAAGAAGAAAATTAATTATGGTTACTCACCAACAATGACACAATGACTTGTCCGATAACAATGAGTTTAATTTTACTGCACAACAAAGGAGAGCGTTACAGCCCTTGTAAAGGAGCCACTTCAGGCGATTGTGTAGCACTGCCGTTGTTCTTCTTCTGGCAGTCTTCAATCCAAATCCCTAAAGCAGATTACATCCAGACTACTTACTGCCTTATTACATCCACTTACAACTCGTTTTGCACCCTGGTTAAAAGGACGCTGCAGCCGTAGATCTTATATTCCTTTCCTACTTTTTAAATAAAAAGAATCGTAGCCTTCAACAAATCCAAAACGTTTACCTTTTCGGCAATCGTTAACATCTTCTTCTTGCGCTTGGGCACGGCACCTGAAGCAGTAGCAGATTGTTTTGGAGCCATAATGAAGGGCTTGACTATGCACAAAGATAAACACTAAAGAGCACAACTCTTTACACAGCGAAACACGTTGATGCTGAATGAGCGAGACGAGACTTCCTGGTTAACACTGCATTCAGCACGCAGGAGCTCAACTGCGTGCTCTGATTGGTTAGCTTCTCAGTCAGGAGAACTTAACTGCGTGCTCTGATTGGTTAGCTTCTCAGCCATCCGCCAATAGCGTCCCTTGTATGAAATCAACTGGGCAAACCAACTGAGGAAGCATATACAGGAAGTAAAAAGACACATTGTCCGCAGAACCCGCGAAGCAGCGAAAAATCCGCGTTATATATTTAGTTATGCTTTCATATAAAATCCGCGATAGAGTGAAGCCGCGAAAGTCGAAGCGCGATATAGCGAGGGATTACTGTATTTATCTTTCCTTCTGTTAATGGGCATTCGTGCACTGTTTTCATCGGTGGGGCTGATAGGGTTCTATTCCCTTCCAATTCTTCATTAAAATATTGTCCGATTTTGTTCACTGCTGTTTTCTCTCCTCATGGCTTCAGCTACAGACATCTGCATTACCTCCAATTCTGTCTTTCCCTTCTTTTTTCTCTTCTTGCTCATATATTTTGACATATAATCTTGTAAATGACCTATCATGTACTCACACAGTGCTACGTTAAATGAACCTAGTTTGGCTATTGAGTGTTAAGGCCTTTTGTCCTTTTATGCAACTTCTTTGATAGTTCCTTAATAAGCTTTCTATGCAATGGGGTCTTCTGTCCCAAAACTTCAACAGGCACTTTGTCCTCTGCCATTGCTATTCACCTGTAATCTTGGGCTCCCAAACGCAAGCTTAAAACCTGGGTTTCTGTTCAAATATGCCTCTATTTTGCAAAAATCTGCCTTATTGTGGTACCTGGAGCTACATATCTTTTTGCCCCTGTCCAGGGGTAACAATTTACCTTTCTCAAGAGTTCAACTAAGTTCAACTCCAGGACCTCTCAACACTTTTCCTATAATTCCTTTTTCTTTTTCAAAACCACGGTTCATACCTTCCTGTGAGTATGGCTCCATATGCCCTTCAAACAGTATCACAATGAAATCAAATGAAGTCTACTCGATTCAATTAGTTCTTCTAGTTTTGGTCCTAATTTTCCAACCGTACATTTTCTGCCAATCACCATTTCCCACTCTATATATGGCCACTCTTCTTGGGCCGCATTTAAGTTGCCAATTTCCATAATTGATCTGAGCAAGAAGTTCTTAGTATCTTTTGTTAGTCTATGAGTGTGCCCTATGATGTCGTCATAAAAATCTTACTTCCAGAAATGAGTATTTATACCATGCATTGCCAACAGAACTCTTTCAATAATCTGTGTTCTTTGTATATTCTGTGCCAAAAAAAATCTCCTGAATTAACTTTCCGACAATTTATCATCTCTCAGATAAACTTGAATTATATTTCTATAACAAGTTTCAGTTTTCCACTATTCCCACAGAACTCTATTAGTAACTTGATTTCCCGCAATTTTTACCTTCCTCATCCTTTCTTCTATTTTTAAATTTCCTTCTCTTCCACTATCATGCAAGTACCTGGCTTCCTTCACCAGTGCTCTCTTTTCCTTCCGATTTATTTTCTCAGACATATGGGGTTGATCTCGTCCCACAAATATGTACAGTATGTATGGGTAGTTAGACCACAGTCTCCTTCCTATAAACCCAACTCCATAACTTCTATCCTACTCTGTGTTCTGCCTGTAATTATGTTTAGTCCAATTCTCTCTTGCACCCAAAACGTGGAATCCTTTGTAACAATATTTCCTCTAAAACAGCCTTTTAATTGTAATAAGTTCAATGTTTAAAATTCTAAATACTAACCAATGAATAGAAGTCCACCATTTATACCCTCCTACTTTCATCTGTCCTATAATTCTCATAATTGCTTCCAACTATGCTTTTCTTTATTTTAAGATATACTGTACTATAAATGTGCAGATGCATGGACCACAATCATTCCTTAGCTGAACAAATTTCCCGAAACAGGAAATTCATGCTGTTGTTAGATTCTTATCCTACTATTTATGCATATATACAGTTCTTATATCCTCACTGTTACACATAAGCCCACATAAACACTATACTCACCTAAACTGAGCTTCACCCATTTTTTATTCTTTTCACACATACCACTTGCACATAATCCTGCACCCGCCTGCACTAAACTAAACTGTTATGCGATAACACTGTCCTAACCTATGCTAAAATTACACCTGCCTGATTCAGCTCTCTCAATACTGCATTGCTGTGGCAGAAAGTGGTACACTGCAGGAATTTCTGCTTATCCGTTGACACCCTTGTCTGTCATTCAATGTGGTAGGCATAGGTCTTTCAACTGGAGTCACACTTTTATGGGAACAGTGAGAAGGGGCTTTGGCTCAGCTTGGCTCCAGCACATCTTCCACTGACACTTTGAAAAAAGGCATTCACAGCACCCAGGTGGAAGTGCAGAAAAAACTCTTTTATTACACAATAAAAGATGTACAAGCATCTCGCAAGGCTGAAGTTTTAAGCAGCTGCACTTCTAAAACAATGGACTGCTTGTTTTTTTTTTCAGGGTACACACTGTCCTTGACTTTTCATTACATCATAATGGCGATTAAGCAAGCAACTAAAAAGCATTGTCTGGCCGTTGCAGGTAAAAGCAAGTTTAAACATCTTTTCTTTTTGTGTAAAAATCATTTTATATTAATTAAAAATACCACAGCAGTTGGGGATTTGCTAAAAGACTGGAAAGATAGCCCAGAAGTGTGATAAGGAATGAGAAAAAGTGGGTAACTCAACACTAAGTTAAACTAGTGAAAGTAAATTAAATTTTAAGAAACTTTATTTAACTCATTAGTCACACACCATTAAATACTCAGGACCAGCAGCTTGTACTGAGCTATCCAATTTCAAAAACTACCATGAAGGGGAAGGGGAAGGGGAACAGGAACTATTATGCATCAGAACAATGAGCAGCACCGCTACTCTCTTTTTCCTTTTAATTTCCTATGAACATACTCATCTCCAAGCAACCCTTAAGATGGTCCTCTGATTAATTATTTAGATCAGAAAAGAAAAACATTTACCAAAATCATATTTTTACAAGTCAATCCAATTACTGTATACTGCTGTTTAAAATATAATAATATAGATAGACAGATACTTTATTAATCCCCAAGGGGAAATTCACATACTCCAGCAGCATAATGATAAAAACAATATTAATTAAAGAGTGATATCATCACTTTGAGAACAGGTTTGGCTTCGCTGTGTTGTCAATTGCCTGAAACACCCATTAAATTCCGAGGACACCTTGCCACAATATCTCTGAAAAGGATGGATGTTTAAGTGCAAGGCAGAAACAATAACTGGACGGGGCATTAACTCATCACAAGGTGAACACAAGCACTCACATACACTGGCATCATTTTAACATCAATAAATCCCCAAACCTGCATTTCTTTGGAAAGAAACCGGAGCCCACGGTGGAAACCCACCAGGAAAACCTGCAAACTCCAGGCAGGGAACATCAAGGACGTGACTCCCTGCGAGACAACAGCGCTACCGCTTCGCCCCCACATTTGTAATTATTAACAGTATTCATTATTTAAATGAAGTTAACGATTTATCTATAAAATGTAATATACATAATTTAATGCATTTCATCATGAAGGTGATATCAGGTATTAATTTAAGGATTCTAAATGTGCAGAGAGCTGGAATATCATACATTTAATGTGTTCTGTGTGGCAGTTGCTGCTTGCTGCTGCTCTCAATGCAGGAGGAAGCCCAGAAGCACGTAGCGATTAACAGCTGGATCGGTTTTAAGATGACGTTTACAACGGTCTAATTCAATGATAAAATAAACTACGAGTTTAGAGTGGATATTTCAAAATTTAAGTGGAAAAATCCACTTTAATCAAAAAATACACCTTTTCACTGTGTCCTTTTCAGAATGTGTGTGACATTCTGAAGCTGTTGTTAAGGTGCCAAAAAAGACGGCACAGAAGATGGTATGTGAGACTTTTAAAATGTATCGTATCATTATGATGAGGAATATGTAATGCTTGAATATAAAAGCACCGCAAATGCATTTGTATGTTGCCATTTTGTTTCACCACATTGAACCATTCCTCAAACATCGTAGCGCGCACATCAATCCTGTAGGATCCATATTGTTGCTTTCTGTCACATGTAGATAGTAAACAGAGACTCTGATGTTACATTCCGAATTTATCAAACTGCGCCCCCCAACTTTTTGCTGGTACTGCAACTTGTGCATGCATCATTTTAATTTACGAGGATGTGCTCAGAGGACGTGTCAAATGAACGCTGGGAATGCATGGCAGCCATGATGCATGTGCGTACGCATTCTGAACGTGAAGTATAAACCGACCCTTACACGTTTTCACATTTTTTGTTACATTGTGATTCAACGTTGTAAATTTAATTGGCTTTTTTTGACATTGATCAAAAAGGAGATCAAAGTGAAAACATCCCTGCAAAGGGATCTAAATTAATAACAAATACAAAACACAATATAATTGACAATGTAAGCATTCACCCACTTTAACATGACACACCAATATCATCACTGGCGCATACAGTTAGTTTCAGAGGTCACACAATTAGTTAAATGGAGCTCAAATGTCTTTAGTCAAGGGGCTTCAGTTGACTGTAATATAAATGTACCTATAACTGGAAAATCCAACTTGTGCTGGGTTGGTCTTGTGGCCTAACCTACACAATAAAGGCAAAAGAACAGTCCAAAAGACTCAGTGAAAAAGCGATTGAAAAGCACAACTCAGGGGATGGGGGACAAGAAAATATACAATCCTTGGAGCCCAGTTACGTAAGAGTATGGCACAGCTGTAAATCTTCCTGGGGTAGGCCATCCACAAAAATTGAGTGATCATGCAAGAAAAAGGCAACCACTGACCTGTGATAACTCTGATGGAGTCACAGGCTACAGTAGCTAAAATTTGAGAGACCGTGCAGACATCCTGGCTGCTCCACCAGTCACAGCTTTAACGGAAAGTGGCAAAGAGAAAGTCACTGTTTAAAAAAAAAATAAAGCACATGACACCTCAGGTTGAGTTTGCCATCAGGCACATGTGTGACTCTGCTGGAGGAAGGTTCTATGCACTAACAAGACCAAAATTGAACTTTTTGGCAATTTGACTAAACTCCATGTTTAAACACTGCACATAATCAAAAATGTACTATCGCTATTGTGAAGTATGGTGTTGGCCAGTATCGTGCTGTGGTGATGTTCCCCAGAACCAGCCCCCCTGGTAAAGTGAATGCAGAAAAGTACAAGGAAATCCTGGAAGAATATCTGCTGCAGTCTGCAAGAAACCTATGCCTTGAGAGAAGATTTGAATTCCAGCAAGACAACAACCCCAAACATAAAGCCAAAGTGCCAAAAGAATGGGCAAAAACAAAAATGTTAATGTCCTGTGGTGGCTGATTCAGAATGCGGATCTCAATCCAAGTGAGAGTTTGTGGCTGAACTTGGAAAAAGGTTGTTTACTCTCGATGTTCATGCAACCTGACTAAGCAGTTTTGCAAAGAAGAATGGAGAAAAATTATAATGTCCAAATGTGCAAAGCGGACAGAGTGAGACCTCTGCGCACACAGACTTGAGGCTATCAAGGCTGGTAAAGGTGCATCTGCTAATTAACAATATTCTGTGTGTTATATTTTTTGCAGCGATCTATTGTCACTTTCACATTAACGAGTATTTTTTTATTGATCAGCGTCAAAAAAGCCAATTTCAATTCGCTGTGCTTTAATGCTGTATAACAATAAAATTCCAAAGAGTTGAATAATTTTTATAACCAGATGCACACACGATATATGCGGCAGCAATGCTAACTACGGCGGCACTGTATTGCTCTGTAATTTTAAAGCATAAAAATATAATTCAAAACAAGTAAATGAATGAAAGTATGCCAGTGCTTAGGTGTGATGCTTTACATTTCCCTGTGGTAATGCAGTTTCCCCATTCCTTCCATTTATTAAGAGGCTCTGTAAGTGTGAATTGGTGCCAAGTGTCCTCCGCTGAACCGATGCCACCTCTAGTCCTGAAAGCATGAAGGATTGGTGCGGGCACAACCCTTGGTAAAGCAACAGTGCATCCCAGGGTCTATTCACACTCACTATGTCACTTAACTGTCACAATTTATGCTAATATACAAACAACGCAAGCTGGGGTCTGAGAGAATGTGCTCAGCTCAACCCTCGCCGGATTCGACTTTACACATTTAATAATTAGGTTTTGTGAATTTGCCATTTAGGTATTATTATTTTCTTCAATACTGTGCACACAAAATATTCCTGTCCCCAACTGCGTTTAAGAAATGTACACCGTCCATTTGCACACGTGACTAATGAAGCGTTCTTTCAATGGCTTTTGTCAGGCGCTGCGTCACGTCTTTCGTTTGTTTTGTTTCTGCAATCTTTCGCTTTCGATTCAGCTTTAGAAACATCACATTATGAAATGACGCAACAAAACGACACATTCCTGTCTTCTCTGCATACTACGTACCTTTCTTTTTATAGTTGAAAGCAGTCTAATGAAAACAGAATATAGTTACACTCCGACAACAATAATAAAGAGGCGCATCTGCCACTTGCATCAGTTCTATCATCGCGGCTTTAAAACATCAACGTTGGATTCTGCTCGATTTTCTACTTACAAGACTGCCAGGCGTAAAGGATCGTCCGAGTTAGGATTTCCTGGTTCTTCTCTGTAGTGAGGCTGCCAGGTCAGAGCCGCTGCATATAAAACATTCCTTGACGTTCCCTTTGCTAAGATAAAAAAAAAAGTTTGCTTATTACTTTTCAGGTTCTTATTTGACGTTTGCTCGAGCTTGTCTTCAGGACACGCTTGCGCACTTAGCATTACTAAAAAAAAACTACAAAGACTTCACTTCCCAGTGGCCTTTGCGATAATTCGTGTCGACCCTTCAGGTAAAGGTTGTTAATGGTTTGGCTGGCATAGATACGTCAAAGTTTTTCAGATGCTATCGATTTAACAATCACTTTGTTGTTTTCAAAATTTTTCGTATTAGTAAAATACATAGATACATTTTTCGAATCTCCACAAAGCAAAGCGGCATTCTCAGAGAAAAACGGCAGTATTTTGATACAAAAAGTATAAATGTTTTACTATAATACCCGATATTCCAACCCTATTTTGGCGACCTGTTACATTTTGCTGCCGCAAGTTAAATAAACGACAGCAGAATGTGGTAATTATGGCTAACATATTATGCTTTGCGTTTTTCAGAGACAGGGAAAAGGTGCAAAAAAAAAGAATTGAACGGTAAAGGGTGTTTTACCGTTCTAGAAACAGTTTTAGAATGACGTGTGAGTTGTGTTCATTTTTTATAGATAGTTAAAGAAAAGGCAATTTTAAATCATAATAGATACTGTTACACCTTATTTGTATCTTTTTACAAAAACTCAATAAATAAATATTCTAACAAAAAACAACCCCCCTTAGGGCAACATCTATTTCTATAGCACATTTTATACAAACGTAAATCAAAGTGCTTTACAAGAGGTCAAAGAGGAAGTTGCAAGAAAGGAAAAACGAATAAGATTAAGCAAGAATAATAATGAATAAGAAACAAAGAAAAAATCTAAACAATCTTATAAAACAGATATATAACTAGTAGAAGAGTAGTAGTGTTCTTATATGCAATATGATAATGCAAGTCTCCAAAGATAAGTTCAGAAGGAGGACAGAAAAAGCTCCAGTTAAGCTAGAGAGAAAAAAAAATCAGAATTACTGAAAAGAAAGTTAAAACTTTTGACATGGCTAAAATATAATAAAAACAGCAGCCACAGTCGCAGTGAGGCATTATGCAGACATATTGTTGTTGGTGTAAAGGAGCTCCAGTTGTGCTTCATTACAAACCTCTGCTGAATGATTCTTTGGCCGAATGTCCTCAGTGTTATTGTGTCAGGGAGAGGATGTGCAGCATTGTTGATAATGAAACAAATGCTGCAAACTGACTTTTAGCTCCTCATATATTTCTGCTGCATACATCATTAAAACCAACAAAAAAGAGAGGAAAAGAGGACATCTGAAAAACACAACCATAAAATATTGTAAATCTGTCCATCCAGCTAGGGGGAAATGTGGGGAAAATACCAGCATACGGTTATTTGATGGTGTCATTTTGGGGTAGCATAGGGGAATATCACGGAAGACACACACAATCAAGTGACTCAATCAAACCCATAGGTTGTAAAGCCTTTCATTTAAAAATTGCCTTGCTTTCATTTCCATTCAGAAAGTGTGTTAGGTTGTGTGAGTTAAACAGGATTTCCATTATTTTCACTCTATATTGAATGCTGTCTTTCTAGTTTCATTTCATTAATTTTGTATTCTTTTTGGTTTTCCTTTTAACTAATTACAAGCCCTTCAGTCAAGCTTTGTATTTATTTATATAGGTTTCACCTCTTGTTCAGTAGTTCTTTCCCTAAGTGTACTGTATATACATTTGGTTATAAATATTTTTTCTGTTATTTACACAACTTTTATTTTTGATCATTTGATATAAGGTCAATCTACTGTTATGAGCACCTGAACTTATACAATAGGTAGTTCGATGGTTTCTGGTTTTTGATGTATATATTATATTCTTTTTTTTTTACTTGTTTAGTTTGTTTCATTATTCTTTTTAAGCTGAATGTCAGTATGCTGTGCCCTGAAAATAAGGTTGTTCCTTGAAATGCGTTGGTCAGGCCTGCGTTTTGCATCACATGAATGTGTCAGGAATCCAGTGATACTTCTCTCAGTTTCTCTTTATTATTATATTTATTTTGTATTTATTTTCCATACACTTCAATTGATTTTTTTCTCATTGTTTTCATTTTCCATTTTTGTTATACATGCTTTAACGGAATTATTCTGTATTCTTTGGTGTGGTTTATAGGCACCTGTAAATCTTCAATTCTGTCTTTGTTTTTGGATTTATAATGTTTTTTTGTAAATGTATGTGGGATAATTAAAAGTGGTACTATTTTACTAATTTATGGAAACGCCCTATATATATATATATATATATATATATATATATATAGTACAGGCCAAAAGTTTGGACACACCTCCTCATTCAATGTGTTTTCTTTATTTTCATGACCATTTACAGCACTCCATCACTCTCCTTCTTGGTCAAATAGCCCTTACACAGCCTGGAGGTGTGTTTGGGGTCATTGTCCTGTTGAAAAATAAATGATCGTCCAACTAACCTGACTTCTGCACAACACAACTGCTGGTCCCAACCCCATTGATAAAGCAAGAAATTCCACTAAATAACCCTGATAAGGCACACCTGTGAAGTGAAAACCATTTCAGGTGACTACCTGTTGAAGCTCATCGAGAGAATGCCAAGAGTGTGCAAAGCAGTAATCAGAGCAAAGGGTGGCTATTTTGAAGAAACTAGAATATAAAACATGTTTTCAGTTATTTCACCTTTTTTTGTTAAGTACATAACTCCACATGTGTTCATTCATAGTTTTGATGCCTTCAGTCATGAAAATAAAGAAAACACATTGAATGAGGAGGTGTGTCCAAACTTTTGGCCTGTACTGTATAA
>JANRMT010062795.1:18146504-18157981 GCA_026402145.1 Polypterus bichir lapradei | reverse complement strand
ATATATATATATATATATATATATATATATATCCAACATCTGTCTGTCTGTCTGCTTTTCTCAAGAGAACTACTTAACAGATTTAACTACCCCAGATTTTCTCTATAATTTGCTTGAACATTCTGGTTGATTTTGCAACTTCTCTCATCATGCTAAATATCATAGTTCACATGCGGTAGAGATTTATTCTCGCGAATCCGAGAGACAGGCTGCGGGCTGAAGGGAGGGTGAGGGGGACCTTAGGAGTAAGGAGCTGGGCGGGGCCATCCTCACTCACACACCAGCCTCCATTCGAGTCGGTTTACCTCTCGCCACATGTTGGAGCGTACCTTGCCTCTGCTTAGCTAGCAATACCTGTTTGTTCAGCAGACATTATCATCTAGAGATTGTTAAGGAGTAACGTTTGATGTTTTTGAGAGAGAGAGATCACAGAGGGCAGTTGCTCATTGGCAGAGATATCACAGCCATGTGCTCTTCTCCCCACGTGGGGGACACTCTCCTGTCAGAGCTGAACATGATCAGATACAGTGCTAACGTTTGAGGTTGGAGTGTACCTACTTTCCACTTGGCCAGAGATACCTTGCCAACTTTTTACATTTTTGGCAAAGAGATCACAGCTACATTCTCGCCCCTGATAGCAAAAACAAAAAAATATTCTATGAAGAGGCCCTCGAATATGAAAGCAATCAGTATAATTTTTCCTCAATACAAATTACATTTTTTTTTTTTTTTTAATTTTATTGATTTTTAAAGTTTGTCCTGTTTCACTAGTACATGGGCGGAGCTGCAGGGGACAACCACTATATATATATATATATATATATATATATATATATATATATATATATGTATATATACAGGTGCCGGTCATAAAATTAGAATATCGTGACAAAGTTGATTTATTTCAGTAATTCCATTCAAAAAGTGAAACTTGTATATTAGATTCATTCATTACACACAGACTGATGTATTTCAAATGTTTATTTCTTTTAATTTTGATGATTATAACTGACAACTAATGAAAGTCCCAAATTCAGTATCTCGGAAAATTAGAATATCAATTAAGACCAATGCAAAAAAAGGATTTTTAGAAATGTTGGCCAACTGAAAGGTATGAACATGAAAAGTATGAGCATGTACAGCACTAAATATTTAGTTGGGGCTCCTTTGGCCTGGATTACTGCAGCAATGTGGCGTGGCATGGAGTCGTTCAGTCTGTAGCACTGCTCAGGTGTTATGAGAGCCCATGTTGCTGTGATAGTGACCTTCAGCTCTTCTGAATTGTTGGGTCTGGCGTATTGCATCTTCCTCTTCACAATACCCCATAGATTTTCTATGGGGTTAAGGTCAGGTGAGTTTGCTGGCCAATCAAAAACAGGGATACCATGGTCCTTAAACCAGGTACTGGTAGCTTTGGCACTTTGTGCAGGTGCCAGGTCCTGTTGGAAAATGAAATCTGCATCTCCATAAAGTTCGTCAGCAGCAGGAAGCATGAAGTGCTCTAAAACTTCCTGGTAGACGGCTGCGTTGACATTGGACCTCAGAAAACACCATGGACCAACACCAGCAGATGACATGGCACCCCAAACCATCACTGACTGTGGAAACTTTACACTGGACCTCAAGCAACATGGATTCTGTGCCTCTCCTCTCTTCCTCCAGACTCTGGGACCTTGATTTCCAAAGGAAATGCAAAATTTACTTTCATCAGAGAACATAACTTTGGACCACTCAGCAGCAGTTTTGTCTTTAGCCCAGGCGAGACGCTTCTGACGCTGTCTCTTGTTCAAGAGTGGCTTGACACAAGGAATGCGACAGCTGAAACCCATATCTTGCATAAGTCTGTGTTTGGTGGTTCTTGAAGCACTGACTCCAGCTGCAGTCCACTCTTTGTGAATCTCCCCCACAGTTTTCAATGGGTTTTGTTTCACAATCCTCTCCAGGGTGCGGTTATCCCTATTGCTTGTACACTTTTTTCTACCACATCTTGTCCTTCCCTTCGCCTCTCTATTAATGTGCTTGGACACAGAGCTCTGTGAACAGCCAGCCTCTTTAGCAATAACCTTTTGTGTCTTGCCCTCCTTGTGCAAGGTGTCAATGGTTGTCTTTTGGACAACTGTCAAGTCAGCAGTCTTCCCCATGATTGTGTAGCCTACAGAACTAGACTGAGAGACCATTTAAAGGCTTTTGCAGGTGTTTTGAGTTAATTAGCTGATTAGAGTGTGGCACCAGGTGTCTTCAATATTGAACCTTTTCACAATATTCTAATTTTCAGAGATACTGAATTTGGGACTTTCATTAGTTGTCAGTTATAATCATCAAAATTAAAAGAAATAAACATTTGAAATACATCAGTCTGTGTGTAATGAATAAATCTAATATACAAGTTTCACTTTTTGAATGGAATTACTGAAATAAGTCAACTTTGTCATGATAGTCTAATTTTATGACCGGCACCTGTATATATATATATATTGTCACACACGTGCGAGTAGGGGGACGTTGTGTGGACCAAGTAAAGGTAATTCCACGCCATGCCAGGGGGGGCCAGAGTGCACTAAACCTTCTCCTGTTATCACTTCAGACCAGCCGTGGGAAAACCTATCTGAACCAAGAACGTCACTTCCGGTTCCGGCGCCCAGAAGAACGTTACTTCCGGTTCCGGCGCCCAGAAGAACGTTACTTCCGGTTCCGGCGCCCAGAAGAAAGTTACTTCTGGTTCCGGCGCCCAGAAGAAAGTTACTTCTGGTTCCGGCACCCAGAAGAACGTCACTCCCGATTCGGGTGCCAAGACTAATGCCAGGAGAACATCACTTCCGGTGACCATACATCACTTCCTGTATAACCACTTAAAACCGCCATCTTTTACAACCTCGAGCAGTTCTGTTTTGGATTCCGTACCATCATCATCTTAATTTGAACTTAAAAGAATCCTTTGCAGCTAGGAATATTATACGGGTGGCTGACCCAAACCTTTTGCTACGTATGTCGAGTCTCTTCATTTTACTGTGGCGTAGTCGGCAGGATGATGGCCTCCTGCAGAGAACGGAGGGTAAACCTTAACCTAGGCTCGACACAAGCTCATAATCCAACAAACTATCAGATGGGTAAGTACCGCTCCCGAGTTGCCGAGTGGGTGTCAGTTGGGGCGTGTCGGGGAAAGTTTGAGTATGCTTCGACCCATCATCCTGTTAAAGATCTGGGGAAAAATAGCCCCGGGAACCCTAGATTAGAGCCAAGTGCATCAGGGGACGCCTTGGGTTCTTATTATGGCCTCCTGGGTGTGGGGACTGCCCCATCATATCCCACAAACGGCAAGCCCTTTAATAAAGATGGGAGAAGCCCAGGCTGGCAGGTGAGAAACATAATGGCCTGGACATTTAACCCCGCTAAGGCAACCAAGAAACAGTCCGTGGCTTTATGGGCTAAGGTGGTTGGTTGGCTAAAACCCCATAAAAAATCCAGCCACCAAATAGCAGAAAAGGTGGCCTGCGCTTTATTGCTCCGAAGCCTACCCGGGAAAATATACTGATATTGTCTCACTAATCGAGGCAATAGATCACATGAAGGCAGAAACCGGCTTGGGAGGGTCAGAACGGGACTCGGGTGAACCCGGGCTTGCTTGCGTCCCTAATACAGAGTCCCACGGCTATAATGCAAAGCATATTCGAGTGGACCCTGAGACGCGCCGGTGGGCCCTGTGAAGCAACGAAGGGGTCTGCGGAGTGATGTGGGAGGAGGCATGGTGCGCTCTCGCTAATCCACTGGCTTGTTCACATATTTGAGAAGTGCTAGTAAATGGAATTAAAGTAATCGCTTTATTTGATTCTGGCAGCAACATTTCTATTGTTGCCTGCCATCTAATATTACCGCGACAATGGTGTAAGAATAAGTCCCGCATTACCTGTATTCACGGGGACGTCCGGTATTACCGATCTGCCAACTGTTATATTTGTCAGGACAGCATTGTGAAAAGATTGACGGTGGCGGTGACGAATAATCCTCCTTTTCAGCGGCCTCAACTTACTCCACGCCGTGTATACAGCCGGCTGAGGAGCGGACTTTGACCTCTAGTGATGACGAAGAAACACCAGGCACGTCGCAACCCGAGACGTCAACAGCAAGCGCTCAGACGGGTCAGGACGAAACCCCGCCCCTTGAGGTTGAATCCGATCCTCTCTCACGCCTGCAGTTTCAATTCAGGCAGATGCCGGCTTCAGTTAAAAGGGAGCAATGGAATGACAACTCCCTTAAATTTGCAAAGAATGCAGTCGTTCTGATAGATGGCCAGCATACCTCACATCCAATGCCACAGGGTCCCCACTTTGTGCTCAATAATGATCTGTTATACCGGGTGGCAGAGCATGAGGGGCAGATGAGGTCGCTGTTGTTAGTACCATGGACTTACCGGCGACAGGTCTGTGAACTAGCACATACCCATCTGCTGGTAGCCCATTGGGGCCCTGAAAAAACACTTGAGAGAATTAAACTCCATTTTTTTTGGCCCGGGATTAACAAGGAGGTTCACTGCTTTTGCACTTTTTGTCCAGAATGTCAATTGAGGCAAATTCCTAGGAGGGACCGTGCTCCTCTAGTTCCCTTACCCTTAATAGATATCCCTTTTGAACATATCGGGGTTGACCTGGTGGGACCCCTAGAGCCCTCAGCCAGAGGTCATAAATATATAATGGTCCTAGTAGATTATGCTACCCGGTTTCCAGAGGCTGTTCCGCTGCGCTCAGCTACCTCAAAAGCTATTGCACGGGAATTAGTTGGGGTATTTGCGTGTGTCGGAATCCCTAAAGAAATCCTGACGGATCAAGGGACTCCTTTCACCTCGCAGGCGTTCAGGGAGACTGCCAAGCTACTACAAATAAAGCATCTGAAGACCTCTGTATATCATCCTCAAACCAACAGTCTTGTAGAGAGGTTTAATCAAACTCTCAAACAGATGTTGCGAAAAGTAGTCAATGAGGACGGAAGGAACTGGGATTAGCTCCTCCCCCTCGTCCTTTGCATATCGGGAAGTCCCACAAGCCTCCACGGGGTTCTCACCTTTTGAATTGCTATATGGACGACAACCCCGGGGCATATTAGACGTTTTAAAAGAAGGATGGGAGGAAGAGGCCCTCCCATCAACAAATATATTAGAGTACATCGCGCAGTTACGCGAGAGATTTGAGAAAATTAGACCCATATTGAAAACACACATGGAAAAGGCTCAAGCAGCTCAGGCCCGATGCTATAACAGTGGTTGGTACGTCTTTGCGGGAGTTCCACCCGGGAGACCGTGTCATGGTTTTAGTTCCTACCTCTCATTCCAAATTATTGGCTCATTGGCAAGGCCCTTATGAAATTAAGGAGAGAAAGGGGTTGGTCAACTATTTGGTGAAACAACTGAATCGTCGACCCACCGAGCAGATTTATCACATCAATCTGCTAAAACCGTGGAAGGACAGGGATTCTGAACCCTCCTCCGGACAGCTCCGCTCTCTTTTCGCTCATCAATTACACCTTAATTTCGGAGACAATTTGACTCGCCAACAACGTCAGGAGCTCGAGACAGTTATCCTGTCTGTCCCTGAGGTAGTTAGTGAAACTCCAGGTCAGACCTCCCTGATTGCGCATGACATTGTGACAAAACCTGAGATTATAGTCTGAGAATGCCGTACAGAATTCCCGAAGCAAAAAGGCTGAAGTGGAGTTGGAGATCAGATGAATGCTGGAACTAGGTGTGATTGAGGAAAGTTATAGTCCCTGGTCCAGTCCTATCGTTATGGTCAGTAAACCCGATGGAAGTTGGAGATTTTGCAATGACTTCCGTCGGCTTAACCAAGTCTCCCAATTTGACGCCTATCCAATGCCGCGAGTGGACGACCTCCTCGAGCGGCTAGGACATGCCAAATTCTTGACTACTTTAGATATGACTAAGGGGTACTGGCAGGTTCCCTTAACGGACTCCGCTAAGGAAAAGACAGCTTTCAGCACCCCTAGCGGTCACTGGCAGTATCGTGTCCTCCCATTTGGATTACATGGGGCACCTGCGACCTTCCAACGTCTGGTGGATAAAGTGCTCGTCCTTATAATTCATATAGTGCTGCCTACTTGGATGACGTTGTCATCTATTCCAACACCTGGGAGAAACACATACAGCAGGTTGGAACTGTATTGCGGACAATGGCACAAGCGGGGCTTCGTATCAACCCGAAGCCGTGCTGAGCCAAAGCATCGATAGAGTTGAACACCCCATTATGTACCTGAGCCAGAAACTGTTGGATCGGGAAACTAGGTACGCGGCAGTGGAGCAGGAGGCTTTCGCTATTAAATGGGTGATTACTCAGCTGAGATATTACCTCTTGGGGCGTGAATTCACTCTTGTGATGGACCATGCGCCCTTACAGTGGATGGCCTTGCATAAAGAGTCTAATCCACGTGTCACGAGGTGGTTTTTGGATCTACAGCCATATAAGTATTCGGTCGTTTATCGCCGAGGTGTTTTGCAAGGCAATGCCAACGTCCTTTCTAGATGCCACAACTTCTCGGACCGGTACGCCCGACCCGACGGGTCTGGACTGAGGGGGGGGGCCATGTTACACATGTGCGAGTAGGGGGACGTTGTGTGGACCAAGTAAAGGTAATTCCACGCCAGGCCGGGGGGGGCAGAGTGCACTAAACCTTCTCCTATTATCTCTCCAGACCAGCTGTGGGAAAACCTATCTGAACCAAGAACGTCACTTCCGGTTCCAGTACCCAGAAGAATGTCACTTCCGGTTCCGGCGCCCAGAAGAACATCACTCCCAGTTCCGGTGCCAAGACTAATGCCAGGAGTACATCACTTCCGGTGACCATACATCACTTCCTGTATAACCACTTAAAACCACCATCTTTTACAACCTTGGGCAGTTCTGTTTTGGACTCCGTACTATCATCATCTTAATTTGAACTTTAAAGAATCCTTTGCAGCTAGGAATATTATACGGGTGGCTGCCCCAAACCTTTTTCTACGTATGTCGAGTCTCTTCATTTTACAATATATATATATATATATATATATATATATATATATTGTCACACATGCGCGCTTGGGGAGCAGCTAACGGGCTCAACGACCCAGAATAACACAGCGAAAGTGGGTTTTGTACAAAGCAACAATGTCTCCTCCCTCGTTCAACAGAAAAAATGGAGAATAAAACGCATCGTTGGAAGACGGTTCCACACACACATTAACAAATCCTTTACTTCTGACCTCACCTGATGACTGCACTTCCAGCCTCAACATTCCACGTCATTTCCACTCAACCTTCTTCCCAGCGTTCCCACTGTATCCAATTTCTTCCCAGTACTACTATATAAAATCCTCTCATTCATTGCAATGTTGCCCTCTGTATGATTCATTTTGAATACATAATAAAGGAAAGGCTACTTTTGACCTTACAGTACACGGGGCTAACACCCCTCTTTATGAGCATGTTGTCTCAACATCGACAAAGTATTGAGCAAAGGATGTGAATACTTATGTACATGTGCTTTCTCAATTTTTTTATTTTTAATAAATTTGCAAAAACCTCAAGTAAACGTTTTTCACGTTGTCATTATGGGGTGTTGTGTGTAGAATTCTGAGGAAAAAAATGAATTTAATCCATTTTGGAATAAGGCTGTAACATAACAAAATGTGGAAAAAGTGATGCACTGTGAATACTTTCCGGATGCAGTATATATGTGTATATATATATATATATATATATATATACACATACTGTATATATGTATATATGTATGATACAGTATCTGCCAAATAATACAAAGAGTACACAACACATTTTTCACCCTTATTAAGGCTTGTCAGATGTACGTACTTTTGCATCGCTTTACAGGGATCAAACCTCGGACATCAGTGGCTGAGGTGCCTTGTTCTCTTGTTTGGCAGGGTGAAGATTGGAGTATTACATTATTTTTTTTTTTTAAGTCTGAATCGCAATCTATTAGGTGGTTACCTACCAGGTATCATATATATATTATATATTATAATGTTGATTGTGGATTGATTTCACTATTATATATTTTTCATTGTAATTCTATTCGAGTTGATCATTTAGGTTTGGTTTTGAGATGTGTTTCTTTGCCTTATGTATAATAGTTTTGTCTTATGTAAAAATTGTTCTTCATTTATTATACACGATATACAATACATTTAATGGAATTAGATAGATAGATAGTATACTTTGCTAAATTGGTTCTTCTGTATTCATTGACTGATTGATACTTTATCATTTTTAATTGTTCAGTATATAGAACTTTGTTTAGGTTACTGGTTACTCTATTTTGTGCTTTTACTTCTAGTAAGCAGGTTAGTTTGTATCTCTTTTTGTGATTTCTACGGTAGTTTGGTTCTATTTTGATCCAAGCAACTGAATTGACCACAGGTGGACTCCAAACCAGGTACAGTATGCAAACATCTCAATGATAATCAATAGAATGGGACACACCTGAGGCAAATTTCAAGTGTCATAGCAAAGGGTCTGAATACTTGTGCTAGTGTAATATTTCAGTTTTTTACTTTTAATAAATTAGCAAAACACATTCCAAAATTCTGCATTATTATTCTGGAAGGTATTGAGTTTTGTTTAATGTGGGGAAAAATTAAATTTAAATAATTTTAGCACCAGACTGCAACATACTGTAGCAAACTGTGTTACAAGTGAATCCAAAGTAAGTGATAAACCTTTTTAAACAGTAAAAGCAGAAATCCATATTCTTACTTAATATCTAATCTTTTATATTCTCCATCCTTGATTATATATAGACACAACAGCATCCATGAGTTGTACTCTGCTTTAAATTCTCTTTCACTTTAAAAAGAAAAATCTTAACAAGTCAAGTGGGACTAATGCCACAGTAAGCTGTCATTGCAAATGGAATATTTGCAAAATGTCAGTTAGTACATTTTCTTCAGCTGTTAAGCGTCTTTGGCCTATGGGGCAGTCAGTCCATATCTTTATATCAGACTGCTAAAAACTCCTTATACAGTAGAGTAAAATTTCTAAATAATATACTGTATAGCACAGTATACACAATATACTGTAGATGTGAATAAACCTTCAGAGCACATAAAATTGATTGACAATGCTGTCAGTGTATGAGGAAAGTTTTATTTTTTTATATCATATCAACCTCAAGCAAGAAAAATGCGAAAAATTATACAGTTTGGTTAACTTTAAATACATAAGGCCAACACATGGGGCCATTAATACAGACAAACAACTGAATTAGCACATTCTGTATTAAACTCATCTGATCAGCTTCCATAGTTTGGCGACAACACTGACTGATGATAAAAAGTATTCAGGCATTAGGGGGCTTCATGCTGCTTTTATCAGCTAACTAGCAGAATACCCGCGCTTCGCAGCGGAGAAGTAGTGTGTTAAAGAAGGTATGAAAAAGAAAAGGAAAAATTTTAAAAATAACGTAACATGATTGTTAATGTAATTGTTTTGTCATTGATATGAGTGTTGTTCCCATATCTATATCTATCTATATCTATATCTATATCTATATCTATATCTATATCTATATATATATATATATATATATATAGCAAAATACCCGCGCTTCGCAGCGGAGAAGTACTGTGTTAAAGAAGTTATGAAAAAGAAAAGGAAAAATTTGAAAAATAACGTAACTTGATTGTTAATGTAATTGTTGTGTATATATATATATATATATATATATATATATATATATATATATATATAGCAAAATACATATCTATATACATATCTACATATACATATATATATATATATGCATACCTATCTACATCATATATACACACACATATACATACATACATACACAGACACACACATATATATAATTTGTGTGTGTGTGTATGTATGTATGTGTGTGTGTGTGTGTGTGTGTGTATACACATACATACAAACATACACACAGGTATATATAAATATATGTGTATATATATATATATATATGTATGTGTCTATATGTGTGTGTATAGCTTTGATCACTGAGTGCAAGGGAAAAATAATAAAATGTAGTCTATAAGTTATTAAACAGTAAAACATTAACGTTTTAAGAAGTAAAGGTACATTGAGCACTACTGGAGTGGTTGCGGGTAAACTACATTTTAAAGACGGTATAACAGAAGAGGTAAGTAGTACTAACAGCAGCTAAAATGTATATGGATCATCTCTCGGTAGTAGATCCCTTTTGAAAGGCGCTACACGACGACTGTGGTATAGAAATTAAATTTTCTATGTGAAAGTCCAAATTTCTGCCTCTAATAATGTGCCTTACCAGCAATTAAAGAAAATTAGTTTTGTGTCCTCTGCAGTGTTAAGAGAGAAAGGCTTTGGTTTGGGATAAAAGGAAAAAAGGTGTAAAGAAAGGAAAGTTGCGTTTTTCTTTTATATAGTATAGAGAGATGTGTTCGCTGACGATATGAGCGCCTTTTGGGGACAGTCGCGGTGGGTCTTGTGCAGACTGGTGAGACGTCCCAGCTATTAATCGGCTGTGATGGCACTGTCAGTCCTTCACTCCTGTGCGTGTCTTCATAAGAGCTGACGACCTCATAATCGTATACGTGCAAAATTAAGTGCGAAGCGCCTTAATATTATTTTGCCGCAGAAGCGCAGTCAGCATCTCAAAGGCTGGCACAGCTATGCGCGCGCGCCGGCTGCTCGACTTTTGCTGGGCAGGAGACGCCAGTTTTTGCAGACACGTTCACATGATCAAAAGTCTCCGCGCTCTTTGGAGGTCATTCATATACAAAATACCCGCGCCTCGCAGCGGAGAAGTAATGGGTTAAAGAAGTAATGAAAAAGAAAAGGAAACATTTTAATAATAACATAACATGATTGTCATGAGTGTTGCTGTCATATATATGCCTGCCTAAATAAGTCACCCTCGCTTCGCTCTTACTTTTTTACCGTTCATTTAATCATGGCTAGTGGCGGAAAAATTATAAAATGGAAGGAGGATTACACTGAGTATGGCTTTACCAAAACAATTATTGATGGCGAATCGATTATTCATAAAGCTTGAATTGGTGATCTGTTTTTGTGTGTTAACCTCATATCTTTTCATACTTCTTCTCAAACCAAGGTGGTGCGAGGCTAAAATGAATTGGGATGCGCTGATCAATGTTATCGGTGTACCAGGAAATCATGCATTGACAAAAGTTCCCCTTTGATTGTAATGCAAAGTGTGATTAAATGCATTATTTTTTAACGCGTTATGGAGCACATGCATCGAAGCTTCTCAGCTGTGCTTGTGCTAAGAAAATTAAACATTTTAAAAATAACGTAACACGATTGTCAATGTAACCTTTTGTAAGTAGTGCCTGGAGGATTCAGTGTGGAGAAAGTCTAGAGACAGAGTGTGTATTAACGTGGATTTCTCTGTATTTGGTGGCAGTGTGACGAAGTTGCTTCGGAAGACGGCGTTAGCCGCGGAGCTCA
>JANRMT010062795.1:18119115-18146494 GCA_026402145.1 Polypterus bichir lapradei | reverse complement strand
TCAATTATATAATGCATGTTTTGTTCAGCGTATTTTGGAGCTCTTCCTGGTTTTCTACATAGTGCGTTGACAGTCAGTTCACGTGATTACGTGGGCGGCGTAATGATGTCACACGAAACTCCGCCCCCACGGCGGTCAAGCTCAACTCCATTACAGTAAATGGAGAAAAATACCTTCCAGTTATGACCATTACGCGTAGAATTTCGAAATGAAACCTGCCCAACTTTTGTAAGGAAGCTGTAAGGAATAAGCCTGCCAAATTTCAGCCTTCTACCTACACGGGAAGTTGGAGAATTAGTGATGAGTCAGTCAGTCAGTCAGTCAGTCAGTCAATCAGTCAGTCAGTCAGTCAGTGAGTGAGTGAGGGCTTTGCCTTTTATTAGTATAGATAACACTGTAACTGTGAGTGTATGTTTGACAGATTGTATTGTTGTTGAGCATTTCTTTTTTACAGGTTTTTTTTTTTTTTTTTTGCTATTTAACTTCCTTATGTTTGTTTTGGTGCGATAACATCAGCTGATGTCGCCGATCATTCATTTTAATGCCATGATTGTCAGTGATCATGTGCACTTAACAAGCATGGCATCACAGGCACCATTTATTAATAACTAGTGAGCAGGGCATCCTTATTGGATATTTACTTTTACAAGAGGAAAATATGTATGGTTTTGGCTAATTTTATTATTGTTTTGAGAGATTACTAAATATTATTACCAAGTTTAAAGGTCTTATCCTGCGATGACACAGGACCTCATAAAAACAACTGGAAGCATCAATAAAAGAGTTGTGCAACCCAACAGATCCAATATAAAGAACAGGATGTGCTATTCAACAAAAATAGACCCTTTGATCAATGCCTACCGGCCACATCAACTTCAAAAATGTACATGCCACCAAATAGAAGGCCCTGCGAGTGATCCTTGGCTCTGCCAATAGGAATAGAAGGATGGAGCACAATTTAGGCAGGGCTGGCGGCTCAACAATTTCAATCTGTGGACTTGCATTCATGTTCTATTATGGAAGGATGCCACGTTGCCTTGAAACATTTGAATAATTTGTGAATTTCGTTCTGTTGTGCTTCTCTCACCGTTATAGCAGTGGCATAAGTCAGCAGTGTGAAACAGCAGCACTAATTTGATGTGGCACCATCTGGTGCAGTTGCAAACATCAGTTGGTGTTTTATTGGGCTTTTTCACATGTTCAGAGCTAGTATGAACAAGTAAAAAGTTAAGTATGGGAACATTAGATTTTCACAGTGGGCAGGGGTGCATGATTACAATACACAGAAAGCCCATGTTACTTAGGATCCACAAAAAATATGGAAGTGAGTGCGTCCACAACAGATTGTAGAAAAAGAACATCATCCTGCCTGACGTAGCACCACGGCTTTGCACCTAAATGAAACATAAGTGCTTGAATCTAAATTGTGGTCAAAAGGCAAACAAAGGCAATCAATGCTTTTTTAGTAGTGGGGATAAGAAAACTCTGCCTTAACAATGGATCCATTTCCTATGCATGTCACATAACTATCATTTTAAATATAAAAAAAAGATATCTTGAGTAGCGATGAATGATTTTCAGCATTGGTTACGTTGGGCAGTATGATGCACGCATGGCACAGTGCCACACACGCATAAGACAATGGGACAGGATAGTGGCAAGCAGAGATGTATCGATCTGCAAAGCCACAGCACCATATGTCAACGGAGGTCTACACCTGCAGTTTCAGGGCGGAAGTGACATCACCGCATGTCTAGACCAGCAGTTTGGTAAAACAAGATTATATGTCATCACAAATCAAATTGATTGACATGCCAACCACACCAAACCCTAACTTAAACAAAAGTACCCCCTAATATTAACTAGCTCCTAACCTTAACCATTTATCCTACACACTAACCATAACCCCTACCTTAACTTCCGTCTTAAAACTGCTGGTGACATATGGGCGTTCTGGCACTGCAGTTGGATATTATTAGGCAAGCACAGATGGGACAGTATCACATGTTTATGGGCCAATGGCTTGCCTTGCACTACAGGTTAAAGGTCACACACTCCATAGCGAACTGGGCTGATCACAACAGGGTTCATTAATAATGCAAATGTAGGTGCCATTAAAACACATAACAATTTTTTTTTCCTAAATTCAAACAACATTACACCACAATATTTAATGTTTGCAATTAAACAAGATGCAAGAGAAAAATCAAAGAAAATAGAGAGGGACACAGCAGCCTACTGTACTGTTTTGTTTCTCCAAACCAATGCTCCCCTAAAATGTTTTTACTTTACTTTTTTCTCCTGTATCCTGAAAAGGGAATTGGTTTCAAATTTTGCAACTTGTTGGGGTCATGGAAGAGCATCAGTGGTAAGACACACCTTGTTTACCAATAAAAATATGCATGTTTCCTTAGTGAGAAGGAATTGGGTGTACAAATAATCTTTATATAAATCACTATGCATGAGTTATATGGAAAGGCAAGTACAAGACCAAGAGCATAAGCATTCAATCATAATGAGGAACATTCAGTATTCTTTAAATCTGGTAGCACCGGGTGTGACAATAAAATGGCTTAAAAAGGGCATTGTGTTAGGAAAGCATTCACCTAGGTAGGCAATTGGGGGAAAGTAATTATAAATAAAGATACAGGCAGTCAACGGATGAGTATATTACAGATGTTAAATAACTACACTAGTTCATTTAAACTATTTATTTATTTATTTAAATAATGCAATTTAAACAATTTACACTTCAATCAAAAGAGAACTGATAAATTTATTAATACAAATTTTAATGATGAGGCCAATATAATACAAGTTCTGTTTGATGTTGAAGCTTTTGTAGACTAATTGGTCAGTCCTTGAGTTGAGGTAGAGCTAGGTGGGTCTTGTAGACGCAAGTAAAGAATGCACTCTGCTCTCAGGCAACAACCGTAGATTTGAAAATATCAAACCATTTTCAGGACCTTGCAGAACTGGACAGTGACTCTAAAAACTCTTAGGTGGTAGGCAGGTATGAGGAACCAATGCATCATCTCGAAAAAACATCCACAAAATGAGAGAGAGGTAGTGATAGTGGTGGACTTAGTCCAAAGAGGTATTGAAAGGCAGGTTCGCTCCAGGGACAGACATTCTTCTACAGTTTATTGTCTTTTGGGTCCACAGGTAGGGGAACTCTTGACCAGAGTATAGGTGGACATAGACGTCATTGTCCACGTTGGAACAAATGACATAAAGAAAGGCAGGCTATAGTTCTGTAGTCAGAATTTAAGGAGTTACAAGATGACAAGGTAGTCTCTGAAGGTCTTCCTGTGCCACACTGCAGTCCTAGTAAGACTGAGGACATTAAAATCTTTAGTGCATGGCTCAAAGCTTGCAGTAGAATGGAATGGGACATTAGGAGGCTTTTCTGGAAAAGATAGCACCTGTTCCACTGTGATAGCTTATATTTGAATGGAGCGGGTACCAATATATTGGGGAAGCATACGAGTAGTTTAGGACAGGCCAGGTTTAGAACTTCACATAAAGGGATGAACAGTGGTGGAATAACAAATACTCATTGTAACTTAATATCCAGCCCAAGTTTAAGGTGCTGCAAATTAGCTGTCCTTCATATTGTGTTTTAATTGAATTGTCTTTATTATTACCTGGTATAGGGTAGTCCAGATCTAATTATGTAATTTTCATTATGCTATAACTTATTAAGTTTATTACACAGAGAATTCACAAAAAAATGATTTTTGTTGTCCATAGATGGCAGCACCTGCCCTGCATTCCAAAATGGCGGGGAGATGGTTGTCAGTTGAACAGCGGGTGCGAAGTGTTCGCCTTTTCATAATTGCATAATTAGATCCGGACCACCCTGTATCTTCATTTGGTCAACTAAAAGCACTTTTGTTTGGCCTATATAAAAAATGGCCCAAGAATATTAACAAATTGTCAAGCTTTGATATATTCTTAGCATAGGCTATTATTTTTAAAACTTAGTCATCCTAGTGATATAAGAAAAATGTACAAATTATTTAAAATACAGTGCCCATAAAATACATCTACCTATATTTGCTTTAGAGTGAGGGGTGGGGGGGTTCAGGTGTATTAGGAGCATAAAACTGTTGTTATCCAACACTGTCTTCCAGACCTCAACTTGATGTCCACTTTTCCTGTTAACTGCCATTTCTTAATAACATTACAAACTGTGGAAACTGCTACCTCAGCACGCTTTGCTGTCTTCTTGTAGTTTTCTCCTGCTTTGTGAGCATCAGTTATTTTATCTTTCACATTGCTATGCAGCTGCTTAGAGGTGTCCATGGCTGCTGATTGTTGGGAGAAGGATTGAGGTTTCCTAATGATGACTGTCAATAAGCCACATCCCTAATGAGCTAATTAAGGTCTGAGACCTTTGGAAACCTTATCTGACACCTTAAATATCTTGGGGTGCCCAAACTTTTGCATGATTCTCCTTTCCTTTGTTCACTGCACAATTACACAAAACAAAAGCTATACGCTAATCTTGTATAAAATGTTCATCTTCTGCTCACTTAACTATTCACAGTAACAAATATTTTAAGCAAGGGTGCCCAAACTTTTGCATGCCACTGTAACCTTATGACGCTGAACCTGAAGACTGTCAGCAGGGCATGTGTGCTCACTAAGCAATGTGTACAGGCCAGAAGATTTGCTTGCATTTTACAAACCATGTTAAATACAATTGTTATATCTTAAGTATTTTTCCAAACAACATTTGGGACCAGTGTTAAAGTTGTAAGTCACACAATGACCAAATGTGTTTGCCTATCTGCCACAGAATGTCAGGTGCAATGTGTGGGCTTGTGCATTGTTGATTGTTTTCAATATTATGCAAGCATGAGACTGAGCAGAACAATTTCAATTAAGACCTCTGCTTTGATGGCCATTTCAATGGTGAGGTACCTCATTTGTTGTAGTTTGCAGTTTGATGGGGGTTTTGTTTCAGCTCATATCATGAGTAGCTTTTTTCAGAACAGAAATATATGGTAAAAAATATTACATTTGGCTAATTTACGAGTGTTTGTGGTCTAGATGTTGGTCATTATACATATTATTAGACATTTAATTAGATATTAGATATTTGGGAAATGGATGAATAGATCATATTGTCAGCCTTAGCAAACAACAAGTATAAATATAACACATGAGATTATATTTTACATAAGCATTAAAATGTGCATATTGTTACATACAGTATGTGTAAACAAGGAATAGAAAGATCATTAACTGATTGACGATTACAATGTGACTGATGGTGGCTTACGCTGTTGCCTCTCACTTCTAATCTTCTAAGTTCGAATTCTAGCCAATCCATTTTTTTTATTACATTTGTTTTTTCTCATCATATTTACATGGGTTTTAACAGATTAACGAACCCCAACCCCATGACCTCCACAAGCATACATTTAAAATCAAAATACATTAAGCCAGGTTGCATAATTGTGTTAACGTACAACCTAATACATTTACAAAAGAGCTTTGATCAAAATGCTTTTTTATCATTTAAACTTTGTAAAAACTTGCTAGGACATATAGCAATTATAGAGGTAAAGAATATGCGAAAAGAAAGTTATGGGAATGGAAAATGAGGGAGGCCAAAGCAGAGGCCGATGGATAAAATAAAATAAAATCTGAAGAACAAAGGGTTTAACTGAAAAGGAGGAGCAGGACTGAGCTTTATGGAGAAGGTTCATTACGCACATCACATAAGATCATATGAAAAGACATTCTCTCCTCAGGGATTAATACAGTGTACCAAATACCAAATAGAAGTAAAAGAAAAATGAAGAGGAAGAAGTCTATAACAACAAAGAACTGTTGACCATTATCTTTACACAAGTCTGTGCCAATATGTTGCCAGAGTTGTGAAGGTATTTTAGTCATCATCATTGGCTCTTTGCATTGTGTTGTCCTACATACTTGGCGCCACGTATATTGACTACTTTTTCTTTGATGTCTCTGCTGATCCCTGGCTAACAATCCGAGAGTCTGGTTCTTTCCCGGCACTCAGTAAGCCCTTTGTGAATACAGCTGAGTACATAACATCTCATACAGGGTAGAATTACGATGTTCTGTTCGTGAAACAGCATTCCCCTTGATTCACTGAGCTGGTTTTGCTGACTAAAGTATGCCCTAATATTGACAGGTATAGCTTTTTTATGTCTTGACCACCTTTGATGTGTATATTTGAAGACCAGCTGCATCTACTCTTTCTGTTTTGTGGCCTCAGTAATTTGCTGTATTTTCTCCTGTGAAGCACACCTATGTCCTTCCAACGATGCGATAAAAGCTTTGACCTCTTCTTCCAGATCATAACGTTCACAGCAGATCGTAAGATGTTGTGCTATGAGAAGTGTCTTGCCTGCAGTGTACACTGCTGTGGTTTTAAGATGCATTATCCTAATTTACACTCTCTGACACAGAAGGGGAACCTCTTCAAGATTTGGCTTGTAATCTGTCAATAGTTTAAATGAATCTAAATCTGACAGGTACCAAGAGAACTTCATATAAGCCCACACAGAGACCAGGCACTTCTTCTCAATCTGGGCAAAATTTCTTTTTCCTGCGGTGAAGGTACGAGAGGAAAAAACATCTGGGAATATCTTGGCACAGCACTCCCTCAGTGCCATAAGCACTACCATCCCTACTACTGGCATAAAAAGCCAAAACTGGGGCACGCATCATCATGTCCTTTACAACATTAAAAGTGCCATCTTGACTTTTTCCCATGACCAAACAGCATCTGATTCCAGAGCTTATTAAGTTAGTGCAGTACAGTAGACCTGTTCGGCAAGTACCTACAAAGATAGTTAACCAGACCAAGTACCCTCTTTAGTTTTGTGCTATTCTGTGGTCTTTCAGGAATTTAATTCTTGAATTGCACAGACCTTTTCTATTATTCCAGTATGGGTAACCTTATGTCCCATAAAGGTAAGTTCACTTTTATTACAGAGACATTCTTCTTAATTAAAATCTGAAGCCTTATTGACCTTCAGTACCCGTGTTAGTCTTTGATCATGTTCTTTCTGAGTCTGTCCATAAACAAGAATATCCTCCATGAAGCAGGAGACCCCCTCTAGACCGGACAGCAGATCAAGACATTTTCTTTGAAAATTTTCAGGTACACTGTTTATTCTGAATGGAAGCTGATGGAAACAACATCTTTTGAAGGGGGTTATAAAAATTGTCAGCTTCTTACTAGTCTCATCCAGAGGAATTTGCCAGAAGTCACTGACTGCATTCAGGCTGGAAAACACTTTTGCATCTGCCAACCCTGGAATGATGTAATCAAGTGTTGGTAAGACATATTTGTTAAGAACCAAGGCTTTATTTAGTCATTTAAAGTTCACACAACTCCTAACCACCTCGTTTTTTAATAAGTGGAATCAATGGCTCAGATGTTCCCTCAGTCATTTCCACCTCCTCCATTCTTATTAACTCTCTCTCCACGTGCTAATATTGGGATGGACACTTGTCTTGTCACATTTATGCTGTATGGCTTGGTTGTCTCTTCAAGTATTATCTTTACTGGTTCACACTTCAGGTGACCCACTAAGCCAAACATGCTCTCCTGCACCTCCTCAAATCTATTTATCAGACTCATGTTGATGGCTGTGTTTTGTCCCAGAAGGTTGTCCTCCAGGGTCCATCTAACTACATACACTACAATGTAGTATGTATGCTTCTTAAAGCTGACTTTTGTTTCAGTTTGGCCAAGGCACTGCAAAGGACAACCTGTGTGCTTAAGATGACATTTATTTTTAAAATCTGAGGCTTTTTGTGAGAATATTACAGCTTGCTTCAGGTATCACTTTGGCATCTACGCCAGAAACAATCTTAAAATGTTAAACTTTTCCTTCTGTCTTAAGGTTGACATGTCATGGAGGCACAGTTTCAGTTTCAAATTAATTGCCCCCAGAAACATTGCTTCTGACTCTGTCTGTCAATTTTCTATTAGTTGCTGTACAGATTTAATATGGCACACTACTGCAAAATTACTTAATTTCTTGCACTTTCTTCATGCATCATTTGTTGCTGGGCAGAATTCTCATTTACTGTGTTCTTTATTACATCTTGTGCATTTGGTTATTTTGTCTTTTATCTTGCTTCAAGGTCTTTTTAATCTGTCTGGACCCCTTCTGTAGCCACCACTATGTTTCTCCTGAGAAAAGTTTATGTTCTCCAGTTGTTTAATCGTGCTAGGCATGGCAGATGTTGCGTGTTTAATCAGTTCATGACTATGGGCCATTTCGAGTGATTTTATTAGCGTTAAACTCTCATGTAGCTGCAATTTTTCTGACTTTGACTTATCCTTCAAACCCATCACTATTCTATCCTGCATGTGTTCTTCCTTTGCATTTCCAAAATCGTAGTGTCCAGCCAATTCATACAGCCCTCTAACAAAGGCTTCAATGGAATTCTAATCACCTTCATTACGCTGATGAAAACAAGCTTTTTCATATATCATGTTTCTTCTTAGAGTGAAGTGTTCATCAAATTTCTCAGTTACAACTTGAAAGTTATCTTTATCATCTTCCCCATCAAACAAATGATTTAAATATTTTCATGACTTCCTTTCCCATGGAATAAATTAACAAGCTGATATGAACATTACCCTTTTCTTGCATTAACTTCATTGAGGTCTGCAACAACTGAAATGCTGTTTACACTCCTGTCATTCCCTTGGCCTCCTGAAACAAAATCTCTCTGGTAGTAAAAATTTTACTATTACTACTTGGTGAATTCTTCACTCACAAAAGTGCCTCAGAACAGGGTGAGTGGCTTTTAAATTTACAGTTCTGGCACCATGTCATAAAATCAGTAATTCACTCAGGACACACGTGATAAATGCCTTTACTTCTGTTACTGCCTATGTATTGTATATACTGTATAAGTATAACATTCTGTAACAAACTCAAACTCAACTATGGGTGTCAAGAAGCTACATTAATAACAATGTTAATCAAATTAGCTCATCACAGTCTAATCCAGTATTTCTTATTCAAAGTCATTATTATTTTTTCATGCCACCATGCTACTCATTGTGAGGTACAAAGTCTTGTCATTTACAGTAGCAGATTTAACAGCATAAGCAAGAACACAAGCAGGAACACCTGAAGCAACTTCTTAAGTTCTGCCAGAAATTTTGAAGATGGTGGAAGAGCCAGTTTTAAGAAATGGGAAACAGCAGACGCGGGTTCACCCATTGAAAAATCCAAAAGTTAATAACTTGTTGGTTTCTCCAAGACAACAATGAGATCAGAAAGAAATAAAATGGAGACAGTTCTTTTGTCTCATGCTTCTCAGATTTTTCTCTTGTGAAAAAGTAACACAGTAGTCTCCCAAGTGTCCCCTCTTGAGTTTCAGTAGAGATTTCAGAAAAGTCTTCTGAAAGTTTTCCAAGTAGTGTGTTGACATTTTATTTTGCAATTTGCAAGTTTTTGCATTGTGTACATTTTGCATATTTCTCTTATCTCTCTTGATCAACATCTACCTTGTCATTTTTCCATTTATCATTTCTTGCTTTGTTCTCATATCTGCTTCCTAATAAAGCTGCATGCACCCCTTTTCCCATTTCTAGGTTTACTTTGTCTCCCCCTGCTGGCAACTTTAGACTTTTTCATTTCTATTTTCAGTTCTAAGTAATTTTGTTTTCAGTCCTTTTCAACATTTTGTTGTAAACTTAATTTTACTTTGCAAATTGCTCTCCTGTTCTCACAAACTCTCCAATGTCTTCCATGCTTTTATTCCCCATCTTCTTGTTCCACTCATTCTGTCTGCTTGGTCTCTAACTTTACTTCCATATGAACAAGGACATTAAATCTCACTTTCACCTTTTGTCTCTTTTCCCAGATGTTCATATAATTGAACATTTATTTATTTATTTATTTATTTAATGTTCATATAAAGAAGCAATATAATTGAATTTTTCCCAGAAGTTACAATGATGTACAGCATTTAGGACAGGACAGGGGCATATCTTGACCTGTTAAGATGAGGTTAAGATGACCTCCAGGCAAGAAACAGAACTGTGCAGAAGAGAGGATATGTCCTGCATATGCCAGTATGGAAACTCAGGGGCAGCTAGGGGGCAGAATGCCCTTGTTTTTGTGACATGTATCCTCAAAGAGCATTGATAGAACATCAAATGAATCTGAAAGAAAGTGGTGTGGGCGAAAGCATCAGGATATTATGGGTCAGGAAATGCAGCAATAGAAAACATGCCTGCCGTGCTTTATAAAGAAAGTGAGGCCCAGAAGGAAAGAGACAACGCTTAACCCATTTGTAACAGTACTTCTAAACTGCTAGAGAGCACATGGTTCCAGAAAGGAAGATATGAGGAGCCTTGATCAAATTTTAGCCTGGTGTCTCTGGTGCAAAAGGAAGTCCATTCCTCACCCTAGGTGTCCAAAGTTAACCTCAGAAGGAGGTTGAAAAGTCATCAAACCTGCTGAAACCACTTTTGGGCTACGGATATGAAAAACACCCAACTGTTTGTAAGAAGAATACCTAGAAGCTGAGAGACAGTAAGAAAGAGTGAGAGAAATGGCTGAAGAGAAATGGATTTCTTTGCTGTAGTACTGTCATGTTTAAGTGGGTGAGCCACCTCATCTTAAAAACAGTGGTTCAACACCTGAACATATACTTCATGCTTGTATACCCTTTCTTTCTTTAGTACTTTGATTTCCCCATTTTGTATGTTCCTCCCTTGACTATTTCTGTTATTTTTATTATGTCCTCTGGGTGAGAAGGCTGCTATGAGTTTAAATTACACTTGATATGCAGTATGTTCTATTTCTAAACTAAAGAAATCTGATGGAGAAGAACTGACAGAAACACTGGATTATGGTATTTAGCAACTGGTTTAGGAAATGGTAAAGTTATAAGGATTGTGTTATTAGGTATTCTGGTAAAATCATGACTCTTAATTGATAAACATACACTTTGTTTAGTATTTTTTTATAAAATTATCCCAAAGAGACTGGCTAACATAGAATTTAAAATAATTCTGGGGCGAATTTATTGTGTTTATACAATTTAGCTAGAAGCTTGCAGACCACTTTGACTGAGACAAAAATGTTTACAGTCTGGTGAAAAAAGTCCAACGATATGCAAATAGTGCAAAGAAAAACTTTTTTCAAGCAGAATGAACACTTCAGGTCTCACAAAGATCAACATACCACAAAGTCTTCATTTCTTCTCAGAATTCCTGTAAATGCATCTCAGCAGATTTAAGTTTCAGTGCTACAACAGACCACTGGAAAAACCAAACTGGTACTGCACTACTGATGAGTTGTGAGAAACACAAATAACTTCATGCAATCTTCATCACAGCTTACCTTAATAAAAACAAATACATGGTCAGTCATTATTTTAAAATTTATGTTGACTTTTTAGTTGATGATTCAGTTCAAGACGTGTTTGATGCTTGAAGATGTTCTTATTCGTCCAGCTGTTTAAGAAATCTGAATAATCTCCACTCCTCCTTATGCATATCAGGTGTTTCAGTTGGTTTTGAATAAGTGCTTCTGTAAGTTTTACAACTGAACGTTACCGTGTGATTTCCTCACTGAAGTAAAAAATGAGTGAGTGACAGAGCGTGCAGGATGCTTGTGTGCAGACAGATTGACTGTTTAGAGTTGTCTGTATTTAGTATGTTGATTTTATAAGCATAGATAAAGTTCATGTATTGCTGTGGAAACACTACAGAAAAAAGAAGATATTTCTGAAAGACAGATTTTTTTAGAAGTCTGTAAATGTTTAGTTTGGCTAATTAAAAAGATTACAATATGCAAGCTTTCGAGGCAACTCAGGCCCCTTCTTCAGGCAAGATTTAATGATGTAATGATGTAATGATTACATCTTGCCTGAAGAAAGGGCCTGAGTTGTCTCGAAAGCTTGCATATTGTAATCTTTTTAGTTAGCCAATAAAAGGTGTCATTTTGCTTGGCTTTTCTTTGCTTTCCCTGGAAATTTCCAATGCAACTGTTCAGATAATAGGTAATCTAAAATTGTTTGCTTTGCCCACCCATACCTAGCCAGAAATAGTCACAAAAGGAACTTGAGGTTGGCTAAATTGATACCTTATCTGCCTTCAATATCTCATTCACAAGAGAAGGCTTGCCAGGGCCAAAAGGCATGTTGTGCTTTAGGACCTTTTCTTCTTCTTAGAACATTGATGGGTAGAAGGTTTGAGAATTTACAATAGGTTGTGCATGACCGTGATTGGCTCAAAGACATGCAGCATACACATCATAAGGGAGTTCATCAACTGATCTCCACAACTACTATGCGTCATTGGTTATCAGGCTGAGCTGTCTCCCACACCTCTGCTTCTTTCCATATGCACCTGAAGTATTATGTTCCGGTCTATTTAAGACGGTGGGGTGCATATCTTGGCATCTTTATTTTGGGCCTCTCTCAATCCTTACCTTGACTTTCTCTCTCTTTGTAGAGGAGAGGAAGCTAAAAGGTGAATTTAGCACTTTGACTCACTCCTTGCTTCTTGACAAAGATTATGTGTTGTGGTTCGGCTTTGGCATTAATTTCTTTTGTTTTCTACTGGATTGAACTTGTGCCTGTCTCGTGATTAACATTCTAACTGCCCCTGCTCTATACTTCAACCCCTGGTCTTTTCCACTCTGTTCTTTTCAGGGCACTGTCCATTTGTCCTTAACATCAATCAAATAAAAACTTAAGAAAAAGAAAGCCGGAAAAGCCATAACATTCCTTCAATGAAAGCATCTTACTAGTTTAGAAAAAATCCATATTTTATTTCTTCATTGGACTCAGGTAGCCAAATAACTGTTTCTTCAAGAACCATGCCACCAGACATCTGTTGTGCTCAACATGGTTGTTTTTATGGCTGTAGAAACATGAGAGAGGAAAGGCAATGATGAAAAATTTGTAACTTTATTAAAGGAAAGCACATATCTAACACTACGAACTGCTTTGTAAAATGCTAAACTATCTTTTAGGAGTGTGAGGTGCTCAAGTCCATTGTAAAATATGAATATAATCAGGTTAACTTGCTGGCTACCGCAATGGCCCATGATACATGAGTACAGGGGATTTGAGAGAGCAATCTTGGGACAACCATAGTCCTTTCCCTGTGAGAAAAGCAGAATTTTTCAGAAATTAATTGTTTGCTTTTCACATACAATTCATCTTGCTTTATTCTGTTCTTCATGGGGTTTGTGCCTACTCAGATTATAGGAATCCCATAAGAAAGTGATCTTAGACCTTCCGCACCTTTACACTATGATATGTCCAAAGAAAACAAACACACAACTGTGCCTTAAACGTTCTATGCTAAAGATTCAAAGCTTTACTTTTGGGTGTCATAGTTGTTGATATGTCTACTCATGAAATTATCTAACGTAGTGTAGCTCAAGTCCAACATTTAAGATAAATGCTCATGCCTGTATAGAGTCATATAAATAACATTTATCACAGACAACTTCATGTTGTGTTTTTTGCATGAGTGCTGTCATTTTGAGCATTAGTCTGCATTGGTGCCACCTTATGGCAAATGGGGATATTGTGAAAAAATTCAAAATGTAATAAATCTGTCTAAATAATTGAATACATTGTCATGTTTATTAGCAAACTCATTGATTTGCTGTTTTATCCAGATAGGGTCTTAGACCTGACAAGTGTGTTCCAAATCCCAGCAACAGACCATTGACCATTTAATGGCAAAGACATACCAATTGATGTGTTTCCTTTATAAATGAAGGCCTAATTGAGAATGATAATATTAATAGTAATGGTCCAGGGTATCAATGTGTTATTACTCTTTGTTACTTAATATTTTCAACAGTATCACTTGTGACATGATAAAAACAACAAAAGCTGTTTTAATACTACTATTACCACTACTACTAATAATAATAAAGACATATAATATAAAATACAACTACCACTACTGTTACTGCTACCTATAATAATAATAATAATAATGTATAAAATATTACTAATACTACTAGTGAATGTGCTTAATAAATGTGCTTAATGGAATAAATATAGGGTCAAAATGAAGTTGAATATTTAAATGAAAATGTGAGAATATCACCTACACTTATGAATTTATCTAAACTTCATTTTGTCATTTTGTCCAATGATAGCAGAAAATAATAAGACATTAACTAAATTACTAATGTTAGCTACCAAATTAACCAGCAACTGAAGTTAATCTGAGCTAATTGCTCTTTTTATATGTCAAAGTTGCTTGCGTGGTGATTTCCACAATTCAGCCAGTAACTAATTAGTGTTCAAGAGAACCTATAAGTTGTTAAAATATACAAACGTAACGTGTCCTTAATGCAATAATACTCAAAGCCAATCATATATTGACTAGCGTTGGCAGCCTTTAATGATGTGTAGAGGTCCTGACGTCTACATGGCAGTAATAATAATCCTCAACCATATGTCAGCTAGGTAATGCAACATCAGGTAATATAAGTTAAATACTGGATGTCAGAACTATTTAACAAAATGCAATTATTACTCCATTATTACTGCAGTAAACCACAAGCTTTAACAGCAGTTGATGTAACAACTGCTACACAAATTTAGATTACTAAACACAATTCCAACTAGTCCAACATGAGCTGCTTCTTTATGGTCTGTTTTTATTCTTTTCTCTGCTCCTGACTCTTGTTGACTTGAATCCATCTCTCTGCTCATTATTGGAAATTTATCACAATAGGGGACTGTCATCAACTTTAATTTCATTAAATAGCAATATCCCCAGTAGAGTCAAGCTGCAGACCTCAAGATTTTCATCCATTGAGGATGTTGTCACTTTGCATTATACGTCGGTAATGTTACGCAATGCGCATGGTTATACTATGGTTAAGATTAGGGTTGTGGGAAGAGTTATCTGGCTCAAATCCAATTGGCTGTCCAGCAGATCCCTTGCATCATAAAGGTGTGTGAAACCCCAGCAGGCCTCTCCACTTCTTTCCTCCGATAACAAGCCCCATGCACAGTGTTTTATCTGCATACCGGTAAGATATCTCTGCTTACCTGCCTGATCAAAGTCATTCTGACTGCTACTTCAGCTGTATACATGTACATTCCCCACTTCTTTTATATCTGTGACCTTAGACCAAGGCAGAGTACCAAAACAATCAGAAGTGAAGGTGTAAATTTTTATTCATTCATTATAGGTTAACCTACGGTTCTTATCTTCAAAACGAACCAAATGTGTTGAACATCATAATACCACTGCAACCTGGAAACATGGTAATCTTATTAGGAGTCTAAACGTCCAATATACTTAAACTACCTGGTGACTGTATGTCTTAGTAAGCTCATTTGTGGTTAGGTCTCCGGTCTGGAATGGCCTCCAAAGAGATGGAATGGCAAAGACACCAAACTTCTTTGTTAGCTGGAATTTATGCTGGTCTTGTGCTTCCTTGTCACACCTCTTGAACCAGTGTGGGTCGTAGTGAATTTACCACTGACTAAGCTTTTTCACTTTAGCCATCAGTTATCACAAGTTTTTTATTTTATTATATTTATTTTTTTATTTTCTTTACAGATCTTTCCTAAGATCCTCTATATCCATGTTCAGACCTGGTATGTGTTTTCTACAGTATGTGTTAGAAAACAGAGAAAATGCAAAACCTAACAGAACTAGAATTTAACCTCCACCTAAGAATAAGAGAGGAGAGCTAAGAGCAGGGATATAAAAGAACACAAAAAACATCTTTCCTCCTGCTATTTGCATGCATACTTTAAAATATATTCAATTAAATCTTGGCATGTTTTTTTAAAAAAAGTTGGGACAGATTTGTTAGGCAAAAATTAGATTTTTTCCAATTTTCAATAATACAGAACATCAGTTATCCACTGAGTTATAAGAGATGTTTTAGAATTCTTCCACTTAAGCAGGATATGTCGAGGTGCTTGTAGTATGGTATAGGCCATTACAATCAATTTGTCCTTATCCACTTTAAGCCCATCTGGGAGTACACCAAATATAGCTAATAATGGGTTAGGGGTGATACAGACACCAAAGCTGTGTGATGAGTATATAAAAATTTTTCTCCAAAATTATATTAATTTGTTGCATTTCCAAAATGTAGCTGAGTGATGCTTGAACTAGATATACTGTACACAACTTGGATTTTGCCCCTGGGTACATTTTGGACAATTTTAAATTAGATAAGTTTTTAAGTTGAATTTAGAGCTAAAGTGAATTCTATGTATGGCTGTCGTCCACTCTTTTTCTGAGATGTTAATTGAAAGGCCCTTTCCCACTGTTACTGTTTCTTTGAAAGGACTGTTGAATGGAAGATTCTTTGAGAAGTTTTAATATATTGTTGAAATGCAGTATGAGTCTTTAAGACTGATCAGTATAGAAATGGGTGGGAGGTCTGGAAAGTAATGGAGAGATTTCTTTTAAGAATATTTTTAATTTGAAAATAGTGGAAAAAATTGTTGCTTGTAAGTTAAATCTGAAGCGTAATTGTTTATAAAATGCAAATATGTTATTTATATACAGTTCTCTTAGTGTCTTAAACTTGAGTATTTTCTAAAGATTAAATATTGAGTAGTTTTGAGAAGGTTGAAAAAGGAAATTATCTTGTATTGGAGTAATAGATAAAAGATATTCCACATTCTAAGCATTTGGTGGTGTGGAAGTAACCCCCGAGGAAGACAGGAATAGTTCAATCAATCAGTCTTTATTCAGGCACCAGAGAGTAGATGAATTCCGCTTTTCCGTCGGCTGTTTTATAACCCCCCCTACCTTCCCCTTACTTCTCAACAAACATAATATTGTTTACCTAAGCATTTCATCTTGCATCGGCCAACCGTTTCAGTTTTGTGTACATTTCAGATGGGCCCTAAAGAATGAAAGATCATCTTACCTGTGTCTAACAGACGTTTTCCTAAAGAGGAAGTTGTCCTAGGTCAGCTTACAGCACCCTGTCTTATGAAAGATGCCTGTATGAATAACTTTCCGTTATAGCAAAATAGCTTTGTCATCTTTTAACCCTTAGTAGCTTGCAAGCAGTTAAATTTTCTTTCACAGTGAACAACGGGATTATTGATATATTGACTAAAGTTAGTATTTACAGGAGCACCAAGAGGTACATGTAAAGAAGTACAATGCTGACCAGACTGGTATAAATTCATCAATTTGTGTCAGTTTCCATGTCTTTATACAACCCCAAATCAGAAAAAGTTGGGACAGTGTGGAAAATGTGAATAAAAAAAGAAAAAAGCAAGTTATAAATTCTCCTCAAATTTTATTTCATTGCAGACAGTATGAACACAAAATAATTCATGTTTTTTTTGTCAACATCATTTGATTTGTAAATAAATATCCATTCTTGCCATTCAGGCTTGCAACACATTTCAAAAAAAGTTGGGACAGTACAGCATTTACCACTTTGTACAGTTCGCCTGTCTTTTAACAACACTTAAAAGACGTTTAGGCATTGAAGAAATCAAGTGACTAAGTGTTGCAGGTGTTAGTTTGTCCCATTCTTCCTGCAAACAACGTTTTAGGTGCGCAACAGTACGGGGTCTTCGTTGACTCATTTTTCGTTTCAAAATGCGCCAAACATTCTCTATAGGAGACAAATCAGGGCTGCAGGCAGGCCAGTCAAGCATCCGCACCCTCTTCTTACGCAGCCATGCCTTTGTTATGCGCGCAGTATGTGGTTTAGCATTGTCTTGCTGAAATAAGCATGGGCGTCCCTGGAAAAGACGTCATCTTGAAGGCAGCATTTGTTCCTCCAAAACTGAGATATACTTCTCAGCATTGATGGTGCCATCGCAGAAGTGCAAGTTACCTTTGCCGAAGGCACAGACACAACCCCATACCATGACAGACCCTGGCTTTTGGACTTGTATCTGGTAACAGTCTGGATGGTCCTTTTCCTCTTTGGTCCGCAGCACATGGCGTCCATTTCTTCCAAAAAAGATGTGAAAAACTGATTCGTCTGACCACAATACACGTTTCCACTGCACAATGGACCATCCCAGATGCCTCCGAGCCCAGAGAAGTCGACAGCGTTTCTGGACACTATTTATGTAGGGCTTCCTTTTGGCACAGTACAGTTTTAGCTGGCATTTCCTAATGTAACTACGTACTGTAGTGCTTGAGAGTGACTTCCTGAAGTAGTCCTGAGCCCACGCAGTTGTATCATTTATTGATGAATGATGGTTTTTAATGCAGTCATCACCAGTTTCAAATCACATCATTATTTAGTTATTATACCTCATTACTACCCCTGAATTGCCCCCATCCCAACTTTTTTTGGAATGTGTTGCAAGCCTGAATGGCAAGAATAGATGTTTATTTACAAATCAAATGATGTTGACCAATAAAAACATGAATTATCTTGTGTTCATACTGTCTGCAATGAAATAAAAGTTAAGGGAAATTTGTAAATTACTGCTTTATTTTTTTATTCACATTTTCCACACTGTCCCAACTTTTTCTGATTTGGGGTTGTAATACAGGGTGACACAGAAAAATGGAAACTTTTGAAATGTGTAGTGGCAGCCATGTACAGTTGGCTGCACTGCGGAACAGGGACCTTCAGCTGTAAACATTCTCGCCATTTAGTAATTTAGTAATCAATTGCAAGGCAATCAATGGCAGCTGTGCGAGAATTGTTCGGTAACTCTGTCATCTCAAGATTCGGTGACATTCCCTGGCCTTCAAGATCACCGGATTTGTCCATTTGTGATTTTTTCTTGTAGGGCTACCTTAAGAGTCGGGTCTACACGACTCGGCCAATGACACTGAATGAATTGAAACAAAGAATTCAAGACGAAATTCGTGGTATCCCAGCTGAGATGTTGCCGCAATCAATGGGGAACCTCAACAGCAGATTGGAAGAATGCATACGTACAGGAGGACGCCATCTACAGGACATAATTTCCCCTTGGGATTAATAAAGTATCTATCTATCTATCTAATTTTCACACATTGATAATTTGGATTACTGTCTCTTAAAAGGCAAGTTGTAGTGGTTCAATTGCTGTCAATAAAATTTTTTTGTTGGATTTCTTCTATTTTTATTGGGTTTTTCAAAAGTTCCCGTTTTTCTGTGTCACCCTATATATATATATATATATATATATATATATATATATATATATATATACAGTATATATATAATAAAATTGAAAGTTAGGTACTGCCACTCCACATTTTTCTTTTGGTTTTTGTAGAGTCACCCTTTAAATGCATGAATATCACGAGTTCCAAATTAATGAGGTTAAAATTCAGTCTATTTTCCTAAATAATGATTTATTAATGTATATAGGGATTCTCTGAAATAGATATAGAAACTTAGGAAGAAAGTTCATCTTAACAGTATTAATTCTCACTTCTAAGGTGAGATGGAAGGTAGACTGTCTGTTAATATCTTGTTTGATTTTTTTTTTATGCTGTTACCAGAATTATGTTGAAAAAAATCTTTATATTTACTTGCAATGTTTATCCCTAGATATTGAAACAGTTTTGACAGAATGAACGGATGGATGTCCAGTCTAGTTTGATGATCTAGAGAGTTCAGTGGAAAAGCATACTTTCTTTAAATTAATTTTGAGTCAAAATGTCTTTTAAAATTCTGCTAATGTGCTAAGGATTAATGGTAAAGATATTTGTGGGTTTGATATACCATATCATCTGCATAAAGTGATATTTTCTGTTCAAGTACTTCTCTGATTATCTCTTCTATCTCTGATGTATTTTGAAAATGAAAGGACAGTGGCTCAATGTCGAATGCAAGAAGTAATGGTGATAGAGAACACGCTTGTCAAGTACTATGTTCTAGTTTGAAATTGTTTGAGAACATGTTGTTAATACAGAATGAGGCTTCTAGACTGGTATAAAGTAAGTATATCCATGCACATGTATTTGGGCCAAACCAGACTGTGCAATGTGCTGAATAGTAAGTCCAATTCGATTGTTCACCCATAGATAATAAGGTATTTGAGGTGTTAGATTTTGTGGGTGAGTATATTACATTAGACAGATACCAAAGGTTTGAAGCTAAGTGAACGAAAACAGTTTTTTTCATGTAATATTACAAAAAGAAACCTTTTCTCAGTAACTTCTTGCTGAAGCTTTGGAGAGTATCTTAACATCATTTTTCAGAAGTGAAATTGACCTGTATGATGCACATTGTAGTAAGTCCTTATTTTTCGTTGGCACAATAGAATATTTTTTTTTATAAAATTCTACTGAGTGGGCACTAGGACCTGCTGCTCTCCCAGTCTGGAGTGAGTTTATAGCATCAAGTAATTCTGAGAGTGTTGGAGGTTTGTCAAGCTCTTCAGTATTAGGAGTATCAAACTCCCTCTTTAGATTGTGTCTCATTTCCTTTAAACTAGTCATTGTCAGTCAGTCAGTCAGTAGGTCAGTCATTTTCCAACCTGCTATATCCTAACACAGGGTCACAGGGGTCTGCTGGAGCCAATCCCAGCCAGCACAGGGCGCAAGGCAGGAACAAATCTCAGGCAGAACGCCAGCCCACCCCAGAGCACACACACACACACACACACATCCACACACACCAAGCACACACACTATGGACAATTTAGGATCACCAGTGCATCTAACCTGCATGTCTTTGGACTGTGGGAGGAAACTGGAGCACCCGGAGGAAACCCATGCAGACACGGCGAGAACATGCAAACTCCATGCAGGGAGGACATGGGAAGCAAACCCAGGTCTCCTTACTGTCATTGTTTCACAAGTAAAAATGTAAGTCTCAAATTTTTACACTCAAGTCCCAATTCAAGTCCAAAGTCAAGATGTGCAAGTCTTGAGCCAAGTCTCAATTTTTAAACTTCAAATTCCAAACAAATCATAATGCAAACAGTTGCATCAGAACAAAAACTCATAGATAAACACAACAGAGAAAATATATATAATGCAAAACATTAAAGACAATACATGCAAAAAATAATTCCAGAAAGAAAAATAATTACAATTATAGTAGATATGGGTTGTGTAAGAAGTGGTGTGAGGGGCCCATGGTTCCTAGTGTTGTTAAAGCTGACAATTCTGTGTGTGTGTGTGTATGTACACCCTTTATATAATTTTAAATACATTTTCTTATAACTGTATACTTTTTCAATATTTATATTTTTTATCAAGTTAAAATTGTTTTCCTTCTTCTTTGCTTTTTTATATTTGTGTTGCCTTTGATAATTAATTTCTACTATATATGCATTTTTATTGTGTTACTTTAATTATTACTCTTTACATTTTAATACTCTAGAAGTGTGCATTAACATTTATTATTTCCACTTATTATGACTGTAATTCCCTTTGTGTTGTGTGCAATCAGAATTCTTATCACACAAATAATTTTGTTCTTTTTGTCATAATTATTAGACATATATTTAAGTTAAGTCAGTTATAGATTTTCCCTTTTTTTCTTTGTTTTTATATATAAACTTGCACTTCAGCAGCAATCTACAATGTTAGCTGATTTACTTCTGCTGGTTTTGATGTACTATATTTAAGGTGGTTTTTTCCCGTCATTTCTGACCTCTTGAGCAGCCTGAAAGAACAATGCAGTGTCCACGAGTAACATGGTGTGGATCGTTTAACTGAGAAAGGAATGAACTTCAAGAGTATCAGTAAGTAAACAAATCATTTAATACATTTTAATAAAATGAAAAACCTTTGTCTTCACTAAACATCGAAGGGAGAGTTAAGAGGGTGATCATACTCAGTTTATTCATATTCGTGGAGACCAATTTTGACCAATTTTGATGTTTTTTGTTATCCATTTGAGAGAATGGCAACATTTCAAACAGATTAACTTGCTCTCAATGTAATCTAGGTTCTACTCCTCTCATCCTGGCACCAGAAGAGAGACAGCGACACAGGATGTTTATTTATCCTTTTCTCTTATCAGCTAACTGTACATTTTTCTGGACTCAAACTATTTTCTGACAAGATATTTTTAATGAGTTGTCACCAAACCATGTTATTGGGGTTGATCATGCACCATGCTTTGATTTTTTTTTTATAAAACTAATCTCGATTTAAACTTAGTTTTGACAATTCTCACAACACACTCTGGCTGACTTGCTGTTCCCTAACAGCCACATAGTCTTGTGCATGCAACAGCTGCAAACTAAGTAAAATATATACAGTATAACTAGCTGTGTAAGCCTGTGCTGTAAAAAGCCAGGGCTTCTAGAAACTATTGAAATCGTCAGAAAAAAATTGCAATGCAGAGTCGGCAGTTTTTTGTGGACGTGCTCGCCCCCCTTGTCTATCAGCGGTTAAGCAAGTTTTTTTCTCCTCGGAGGTTTCATTTTGCCGATGTGCTTGCCTCGCTTGTATATTAGCAGCTAAGTGAATTTGTCGTTCCTGGGCGGTCTAACTTTGTTGATGGTGTCGCTTTCTTTCCACTTCATGCTGTAAACTCTTACGTCTTTCTTCTTCCGACTTGTTAACTTGGGGCCACCACCTTGCCAGCTGTTTGAGCTTCAAGCTGTAGCCTCGCACTTCTAGGCCAGACAGACAGACGCACACACTTCCACGCATAAGCATCAAATCAACAGCAGGAATCTTTTATGTTAAACTGACTGTCATTTCATAATTACTAACTTGTTACCTTAGTTTGCTAATGCTAATTATTATATAAATCAAACTTAACAGTTCTTTGTGTAGTCTTAAATGTCAAACAAAGTTCAAGGTTGTTGCGTCTCCATTTGTGATTTTTATCACACATGTTTTGCAGTTCTTTTCCTGTTGACAAGACTGTAGTCTTTGTAATTAAAATGAACTGGTAACATGCTTTCAGAAACGTTCTGCCTACCTTCATTTAAACATTGGCATGCATATGAGTTTAAATTGGACATCCAAAACCTCACAAGTCAAAATACAGAAGTCAAAGTCCAAGTGCAAGCCATTGCTATTCAAGTGCAAGTCGAGTTGTAAGTCTTTTTGATTTTTTCAAGTCGAGTCTGAAGATGTAAAATTCGTGACTAGTCTGACTCAAGTCAAAGTTATTGTACTTAACAGAGATGTGGACTCGAGTCCAATATAACTTAACACTTTTTCCACTGAACAAAAACTGAATATCAAGCATTTCAGACCACATCAACTCAAAGAATTATATTCTATGTTCTTGCACTTAAATTGTTAACTGTAATGTATGAGCCACACAGTTTGCTGTTTACTGAATTAATATTCATTTGCCAGAAATGCCACTGAACATAAAAACAGGGAGAATTGCATTTTAACTTCCATTCAATTTTCTAGGTTTTATTTTTTCATTACAGTCTTGGTAGAAAATGAATATTATAGTCCAAAAATGAATGAAAAGACTCATTATAAAACAATAAAAGGAACCCCACCAAAAGGGCATGCAAAAACAAAACAAAACAGAAGTCAAACACCGGCAAAAGTCCATTAAAAAGTAAGTCAATCAGAAAAGCAACGAAACCCAAACTGAGAGGCAAAAATTATAGTCAGGAATTAAGACCAAGAATTTAAAAACAAAGAGTCAAAATCCAAATAAATCACAAGTAAGTCTTTAAAAATTTTATTCTAAAGCTAGGCTGATAGTAACACCTTGTTTTACCATTATGGTTTGTACCCAAGTTGTGTTGACACAATGTGCGGTGCAACATGAATCATATTGCCTGTAATTGCCACAAAAACCGATAAACATAATTGTGGTACCAAAAATAATGGGAGCTAAATTTAATACTATTAATCATGGCAAAAATATTGAGAGCAAAATATTAAAAAATTTGGCATGGAATGGTCCATACTGTACTTCTGTTTAAATTTCACTTTAGTGATACCACAGGAAATCCACTCAATGGAAGATTTAACAATACAATATAACTCATTCTACTGTAAAATAATATTAAATCATGTACATTTACCTACACTATGTTGTATTTATTATGTTCACAAATAAATTTGGAGTGAAATGAATTGGAAATATAATTAAGTGAAAAAATTATCCATCCATTCATCCTTTATCCAACCCGCTATATCCTAACTACAGGGTCACAGGGGTCTGCTGGAGCCAATCCCAGCCAACACAGGGCGCAAGGCATAGAACAAATCCTGGGCAGAGCGCCAGCCCACCGCAGGGCACACACACACACACTCCAAGGACAATTTAGAATCGCCAATGCACCTAACCTGCATGTCTGTGGACTGTGGGAGGAAACCGGAGCACTCAGAGGAAACCCACACAGACACGGAGAGAACATGCATACTCCATGCATCGAGGACCCGGGAAGCGAACCCTCTAGGCATTCTACCAAACATAAATGATCAGTCCTCATTGTATTATTCAGGGTTCTCATGGAAGGACTTGGTGATGACAGTGAAGTGGACTTCTGGCCTTTAATCCATCAATGTAGGACATCACAGTGCTTTGATTAAGGTGGTGGTGGCGCAGGTCGCCACCACAGAAAACCGGGAAAAGAAACAGATGAGAGAGTAGGGGTTAGTATGGGTTTTGGAGCCACCATGAATAGTAATGATAATTAATTGAATATATAGAGCATCAGGATTAAATTAAAATGAAGTTATATTTTATATTATATTATACTATATTATATGATTATGTTATTATTTTATATTATTTTATTATGTTATATTATACTTTACATATCTTTAGTAAATCCTTAATACCATTTAGAGTAACCAAATAATGAACAAATATGCAAACCAAGTGACTGTTATCGCACATTTTTCGTGTCAGACCATATATTGTATGCAATAAACCATAAAGCATATATATGTTTATATTATATATATATTATATATTTATAATTTACACATTGAACAGAGAATATATGCTTCAAATAGTGAAAAAAAAGCAAATGAGCCCACAGGTATCCAACATTAACCTCAATTCAATATCCCAGTGGTGCCTCCATGAGTAAACCCTGCACTCCCCCTTTCTGTTAATCAGTGTGCAGGGCCCAGAGTGCTTTAATATGATGTCTCCACCTCCTATATTCACATTTATAATACTGTATCTGTAGCATTTACTTTCCCCTCCTTATTTACTTTAAGACATTTATCCTATTAAGCATAACAAGTACAAAATTTACTCTAAGTTTACAAAAAAAAACAAAACTTTATCTATATTTTTTTTTTTTTTTTTTTCTACCGTGTCCTGTTTGGCTGTGAAGCAATCAGAATTGATGTCTGAATGCTGGCGACTAGCCTTACAGTTTTTCTCTCAGGTGGAGCGTTACAGCTTCTGCTGACGCCACGCCTGATACCAAAACTTTATTAGAAATATTTTCAGATGTTTTTAAGATTCGAACCGGACACGGAGACAAAAATGAAAGAAAAAGAAGAGAGAAAAGGAGGAGATGGAGGTAAAGGGGGAAGGGGGGATTTTCGTATAGAATAAACAATAAATGAACCAGAATCCGCTTCTAGACCTGCAGAAAGAGAGGGGGAGAAAAAAAAAAAAAAAAAAAAAAAAAAAAACCACAAGACAAAAACATTGCTGCATCAGCTACATGAAGATATATAAAAGTAAAAATGTTTGCTAACAATCACACAGTAATTATTACTAAGGTATTTAAGGCCAACCACCGCCTTAGGTCATGTGCTGAAGATGTCCAAGTCATACCTATGAAAGCACCATGTGAGCACCTGTGTGCGTACGCACGCTTGTATGTGTAAGGTTTCTCTATAGGAGCGTCCAATAGTGAGTGTGAAGGGCCACAGACCTGCCCCCAAAAATGTGCGGAAGATGGAGGGAGTTCCAAGCCCAGAAATCCAGTGGTCACCCCAGAGCGCGGAGACCCCAGGGAGACCGTCACCAGAGAAGCCCCAACCCCCTCCCGAGAGGCGCAGAGGATCACCCCGGAGGGCCACAACCAGCAGCCGGCAGAGTCCCGGGAGATAACAACGGCTAGCCCCCAGGCCCGCCCGCCCGTAGCCGCTCACCCCGGAGCCAGCCGGGCCCGGAACCCAGCAGCCGGGACACAAGGGCGACCCACCCTGCCGAGGACCCAACAGAGCCCAGGGACCCAGATCCCACCAGGCAGCCACCGGGAGCGACCAGACAGATGAAAGAAAAAAAAAAAAAAAAAAAAAAGTGGCAGGGGGAGGGTAGGCGAAGATGTTGTAGCATTGCCAGATGTCCCAGGAGAGGGGAGGAGTCCAAAACCCCACCTGACATATACAGTCACACACAAACACAGTCATACACTCCCTCCCTCATGCTCTCACATACACATACAACCCAAGACTTACAAGGATGTACGCCAGACACCCATTCACACTCCCCATACACACCCTACTAACTCTGGTCCCGGTGCTGCCGTACCGAGGGCACAACCATTCCCGGACGCCAGAGTTAGCCCCATTCCGCCGGGGTAATAATGAGCAGGCACCCCCGTCCAACGCAGAGCAAAGCAACCCACCACTCCAGACCACAGGCAGACGGCCAGCTCCCACTCCTAGCCTCCAGCCCCGGGCAGCTAACCGAGAACAGAGGTGTAACAAGACCTCTAATCTCCCTCCGCCAGCTCCAATGTAATGTTAATGTGTGTTGATAAGGTGCATTTTGTGGTTGGGGGGGCGCGGGCAGTGCTGGCATCATGTGGCCTACACCAGCTGATGCCAACACACAGCCCCACTTCCCCCCCAAAAACCCTCCGTGACTAGGTGCAGTTTAAAATTGGAAGTGGGCACTGGCACCCGGAGTGAGGCTGGAATTTCCCCCCACCGGATGCCGTTGAGTGTGCTCACTCCCAAGACCCTGAGTGTGCATTTGTATAATATGTTGTTTGTGGAAGTGTTTAATGTGCAAATAAAATTGGGGGGTAGGCTGCCACAGGACTGCGGAAATGGGAACCATACCCGCACCCCCTGACTTACCCACACCCCAAGGCCCTATGTGCATATTTGTGTGATGATGTGAGGGAGCAGGAGGAGGGAAATGTCTGAGGATGGGGAGGAACGGCTGAGGGTCGTGAGCCCTCCAGGGAGCCAGCTCCCCTACTGGCCCCAATAGGCACCTCCGTTCCCAAAATCCACCCGGGGCGTGGAGGCCCCAGCCCATCTAGCCACGGCCCAAAGCAGCAGCATCACAGAGCCCCACGGAGTCTGAGGCCACCAACCCACACCACCCCAGCAGAGTATTTACTCCCATCCCCACATTTACTCAACATTCAAACTAAGTAAGACATAAGACACCCAGGTAAAGCTGGATCCCCCCCCTCCCGGACATCCCCCTCCCCCATGGCGGAGCCAGGACCCGGCACCGCCGCATGTTCCGGCCCTCTTCCCGGCAGCGTACATGCCAGGACCCAATCCCCAAGGCCCCACCCAGATCCCCATCCGGGGACGGCCGCCCCC
>JANRMT010062795.1:18069734-18118715 GCA_026402145.1 Polypterus bichir lapradei | reverse complement strand
CCCCCCACCGGATGCCGTTGAGTGTGCTCACTCCCAAGACCCTGAGTGTGCATTTGTATAATATGTTGTTTGTGGAAGTGTTTAATGTGCAAATAAAATTGGGGGGTAGGCTGCCACAGGACTGCGGAAATGGGAACCATACCCGCACCCCCTGACTTACCCACACCCCAAGGCCCTATGTGCATATTTGTGTGATGATGTGAGGGAGCAGGAGGAGGGAAATGTCTGAGGATGGGGAGGAACGGCTGAGGGTCGTGAGCCCTCCAGGGAGCCAGCTCCCCTACTGGCCCCAATAGGCACCTCCGTTCCCAAAATCCACCCGGGGCGTGGAGGCCCCAGCCCATCTAGCCACGGCCCAAAGCAGCAGCATCACAGAGCCCCACGGAGTCTGAGGCCACCAACCCACACCACCCCAGCAGAGTATTTACTCCCATCCCCACATTTACTCAACATTCAAACTAAGTAAGACATAAGACACCCAGGTAAAGCTGGATCCCCCCCCTCCCGGACATCCCCCTCCCCCATGGCGGAGCCAGGACCCGGCACCGCCGCATGTTCCGGCCCTCTTCCCGGCAGCGTACATGCCAGGACCCAATCCCCAAGGCCCCACCCAGATCCCCATCCGGGGACGGCCGCCCCCAAACCCCAAGCCACCAGGCCCCCACCCAGACCCACCCAGGGGCGATGCAGCCACCAGGCAGTGACCCGCAGCCACCGTCAAGACCCCCCACGGCCCCACACACAACTACCAGAAGTCCACCCCCCGAGGCAACCCAAGCACCACCAGAGTGGGGCAGCAGCCCCCCAGCCCAAGACCCCCCTAGTGAACCCACCCCCAGGGATCCTCCAGACACTCTAAGCTCAGACTCTCCACCACATCAACCACAGCATCCCGCAGGACAATATCAATGACCCTCCATCGTCGCTATGTGATGGGGGAACTTTATCTATATTTAAATGCTCAACATCTTCTTCTTCTTCTTTTGGCTGCTCCCGTTAGGGGTTGCCACATCGGATAATCTTTTTCCATATCTTTCTGTCCTCTGCATCTTGTTCTGTTATACCCATCACCTGCATGTCTTCTCTCAACACATCCATAAACCTTTGCTTAGGCCTTCCTCTTTTCCTCCTATCTGGCAGCTCCATTCTGAGCATCCTTTTACCAATATACCCAGCATATCTCCTTTGCACATGTCCAAACCAACACAATCTTGCCACTCTGACTTTTATTGCAAAATACAATTACATAGAGCATGTAATAAAACCCAGTACCAAAAGGAACAATTTCCTATAATATACAACATCCTCCCAAGTACTACTGGTGAGCTCACTGCCTATTAATTATGCAATTCAGGAATAATTATTCACACTCCATTGGGGGCCTCAAACCATAGATTGAATGTGTGGTGGCCAAACTAAAACAGAACTGGCCTCTTCACTTGAGGTTTTGCCACAAGACAATTAACAGTCAAAACAAAAAAAAAACGACCTTTGCTAAATCAACTTCTTCCTTTCACCATGTGTATCTCCTATTGACTTCTCAGATCAACCCGTCAGTAAAAACACCAACTTGCTGGAGTTGAACTTATGTCCTTCCACCTCCCGTGTCTTCGGCTCACTTAAACGTTCCATTCACCTCTGTGTGTTGTTTCTTCTGCTCTCTCAGGCCTCTTAGAGTCCTAGTGTGACACACTCCTTTTCCCTTCTTGAATTCCCCTTGTCAGTCAACCTACTGGTTGTTTCTCCTTTTCTTTTCCTAATTACCCCCTCTGTGAGAATGTACTTTGTTGTGATAAGCTACTTTCATTATCCAGAATCATCTTTGCTATTGTTTTTTTTTTCATGGCGTTTCAGTGTTTTGCAGGGGCTTTCTCTGTCTGAGTCTCTTCAACTTTTTGATATAACATTCACTCTCTGTTTTCTGGTATACCGGAGATTTTTCTTTCTCTTTCTTTTAGCGTTTTTTTCTAAAGCTTTCCCTTACTCCTGTCTTTGTTGTTCTTATCGCTCTGCTTAAGTTTTGTTTTCCTTTCTAATCCCTTTTGCTTCAGTGTTCTGCTTTTTCTAATTCTGTTGCCATGGCTGTGTCTTCCTCCCTCACCCCCTTTTTTCCTGTCCCTTATCTCTCACTCTTTATTCCTCTAATCCCATCGCTGTAATTATCCTAAACAGCCTGTGGATAGACCAATCTGAGGGCACTAATGGATATCAAGCTAGGCTTTGTGCACCTTACTCTGTTTAGGTTTACTAGTCTTCTATAAGTCTTATTCTGTTTATTTTTTTAAATTAGCTTTATTAAAGCAATTTGCATTCTGCAGTTTTCCCACATTGCACATATATACATATCTTGGCCAGGTGCAAGAATCAAAGGTTGTGGAAATGATAAACGTTGAGACACCAACCAGTTTGCCCCATTTAAATAAATAAAGTCCAACAAACAGCACACCTCTTGGTATTTGTACAAGTAGCCCCTGGGTGAAAAAATAAGAAAAGTATTTGGCTCCTAGCTGCAGAAATTACAGTAAATACTGTAATTTAATGAGCTGTACTTAGCATGAAGTGTTTATTTCTCCTAAGGTTGTATGGCCTCATTAAAGGATGCTTGCAGCTTTCTTCTTTTTCCATGGCCTGTATACAGTACATGCATTGACACCAATGTGATATGCTTGTGTGTGAAGATTCCGGTGCATCTAAATAATGAACATAGGAAAGAAATAGCAGTAGAAGTAACTAAGCATGGAATAAACAAACAAAAACTACTATCACTGCTCCCTGACTGCGCCTAACTGCATAGAACTTACAATCCCTGTCTTTCGAATGGGTGTCTTATACAGTTGAGAACCTATGAATACTACCAAAATATCCCTCTTCTTCCTCGTCTGTTTTTTTCCCTCAAGGCCTTAGCCTTTTTTCCCCCCTGCATTTGAAGCCCTGTCCAGACCTACTTCCCAACTCCACATTCATTAGCCAGTTTAAGTAAAATAAGCCACATGCTTAGGAAGGGGGAAACCACAGACTTTTTTCCTCTTAGCTAACATTCCCTTTCAATGTCACACCCTACTCAGTTTGTTTCATTATCCATATTAATCCATTATTATTCATTATACCATATTTGACTTTAATCTGCATTGTTAAAAATGTCTTCTTTTGTATGGTGAGTGACTAAACTTTAAAAGTTTGATTTGAAGATTTCCATCTCATGGCATAAGAATTTTGCTTCTGTCGAGTGTAAACAAAACTTGCTGGCTCTGGCTTGCATTTAATTTATCAAATGATTTTGTAACCACCTTTAATCTCTTTTTTTTTCTTAGTTCTTTTACTTATTTTTTTTACATAAATAAGGTCAATTTTAATTTCTCATTTCACTTTCAGAACTTATTGAGCCTTAGTAGGCTGTGCTTAGGGCATCAGGTGGCTTTAATCCAGCCCTGTTGATAGACCTGTGGTTTGAGTGGGCTTTTGAGCTTCAGCCATTAACTCTTTTCTAATGTCCCCACTGGTGTCCTTCTAGTGGCCCTAAGTGCACCTACCCTTCAAAACCCCGACTGTTACAAAAAGGGTCAAGCATTGCGCAGTGGCCTAACTTCCACAATACATAACAGGGGGTCAGGAATAATTCATATGAGACAAAAATGTTTTTTGTTTTCTATTTGTGCAGAATCATTCAAACACCAGCCTTATCAACAAAGCTGTATCAGCTAATGGGATAGCACGGATCAGTTAGAATAGGATGTTACATTACAGAAGTTTTGTTTTTTGCATTTCATAATCTGTATATCTTTCTCTACAATTTGAAAGATGATTAATCATGTTTTAAAAAGCAGAACTGTGGGGAGAATGTGTCAAATGATTGCACCAGAGAAAGTCATGCAGCGAAACAAGCATTTATAGTTCTGATACTACAATTAAATTAAAGGAGAACATAGGCTGTGTGATAGTTAATAAGACTGCCTTACATAGCTAGCCTCAGGAATTCAAATCCTGTACCTGGTTTCTGTTTGAGGGCAGTTTGAATATTCTCCTCAAGTCTGTGTGGATTTTCCTCCTACATTTCTTAACACGTGCTTGTTAGGTTAATTGCTGATTTCAAACTGATTCGGTGTGGATTTATGCATGAGTGGGTCCTGTGATGAACTGATGCAGTGTCCAGGGGCCTCATGTATAAATGGTGCGTACGCACAAAAATGTTGCATACGCCTGTTTCCATGCTCACATCGCAATGTATAAAACTTAAACTTGGCGTAAAGTCATGCACATTTTCATGCCAACTCAATCCCTGCCGTACGCAAGTTCTCCGCTTAGTTTTGTAAACTGGTGCCACCCAGCGTCAAAGCAGTGCTTTTGTTCCAGTGTGGTTTCCCTTTCTTTTTTAGATCCACATCCTTGACACAGCTTTATCAAATACACTGAAATTAACAGCATATTGTTTATTAGTTTAAGGCATCTGATTGTAATTAACTTGTAACAATATAATGGTCCATGGAATGGCCAAACTATTCCTAATACCATAGCTGCTTTAGCATTGTTACTCTCAGTGCACCACCATTTATCCCGCAGTATCTGAGTGTGGAATCACAGCTCTACAGCAGCTGATCGGAAAGAGAATTATCAGTACAGCATTAAGCACACGCTCCCTCAGCCATGCGCACAGTCTATTGAACTGCTCTCATACAACAAACGCTTCAGAGGCTTTCCTGTATGGACCTTGCGGTTCAGAAACAGTTTCATCCCAAGAACTATAAACACACTCAATCCGTCCATCAAGTGCTCCTTAGTAGAACTGTTTGTACTTATAAGTACAATTACCTCACTGTAAACTTGAGATACAGTTATAATATTGCACAACCTGAGCCACTTTATAAAGAGTGTATTTAACATGAAATGCATCAAAATATGTTTATTACATTATACAGATAAAATGATAACATCATTTAAATAATCTATATTGTTAATAATTAAACATCTGAGGACACGGCGCCGCAGCGCTAGCTAGTTCACAGATTGTTCCTGCCTCGCGCTGTATTCTTGCTGGGACTGGTGCGACACTGGATGGATAGATGGATAGAATAATTAAACATGTACTACAAAGATATTTCAATGTTCCTTAAAAGTTGTATTATCACGAATGCAATGGATTCTGTGTCCTGTCGGAGAAAGAGAAAGCCCGTTTAAGAATCATGTAGTGATTCACAGATGTAGAGTACATAGAAGATCAAATACAAAACAAAGCATTTAGTGTGCTACTTTAGTTACGATGGTATTTGAGAAACTGGTTAATTAAACGATTTTAAGATAAAGTTTATGATGTTCTGCTTTAATGACAAAATAAACTACGTAATTAAAGTGGAAATTTCAAGATTAAAGTTCTGTGCATTTTTTCCCACTGTGTGCCTATTTTTTGTCTTTTCTCTGTACTCTAATAAGCTTCCATATGACATTCAGACAGTGGGATACAACTTGCCTTTTCATGGCAACTTTGATATCTGAAAACTTCTTTTTTATTTTGGGCACTGTGCGACTTTATGAACTTGAACTTACGAGTTTCTCCGACACTCTATGTCACTTGATCAGCTTCCTTTTGTTGTTTATACCACTGTTTAAACCAACAAATAGTATGTTTTTCCTGGCCTCCACTTGGTATTTGCTGAAATTCTTCTATTTTCCCCTGTGCTTTTGCCATTGCCTTTTTAAAGAATGTGTGATTTATGTAGCGAAAGAACGTGGAAGTTGGTGTACTCACAGATTTATGCATCTGGATTTTTTTGTGTGTACGCACATTTCTGTTTTTGTCCGTACGCCATAATTTAGTGTGAATTCTACGCACGGTGTTATGTAGGTGTAGGCCCCAGGACTTTTGCTACATCCGGAGTAGGCTCCATGTTATCTGACCCTGATTTCGGTTAAGCAGGTTTAAAATGATTTTATGTTGTAATAGATGTAAATAGTCTTGTCCAATTCTTGGGAACACCTGCTAACCACTTTGTTTTTGCCTTGCTGACTTTAGCTGTTCAACTAGAAGAAAATGGCAGCAAGTAGGAAACTAAAAACTTGTAAATGGGAGCTGAGCATCCTTCTTGTCTTAAAAGTGCTGCCACTATTACAGTTTTGGTGGGTGTGACAAACAGGCACATCATAAATACCTCCTGACTATGAAGGTATGTAAATTATTAGTTCCTGCTTTTATTAATTGTTCATCTAGTACAGGAGCACCTGCAAGGCTTTGAGCAGGTAGGCAGTGAGGAGAGGAACCACACTCCCTTTCTTCCTCACAGAAAGAGAACCAAGGCATCTGATGTCACTTCTTTCCCGAACTGGCAGCTCTGCCCATTCCACCATGAACACTATTTACCAATGATGAACCAAGAGAGGAAACTCCATAAAACAAATTATAATTGGCCATGCTTGATCTAACATTGCTTTCGGCAGTTCTTTCTTTTGTTTGTTCCTGTCATTAAATGGGGTCACAGCTTGGACCCCAAAACCTCACATTGTTTTGTGGTTGTTCTTTTCACAAACTAAAGATGTGATTACTCAAAAGGAGGGCTAATTTAGAGATTTACATGATGACAAAAATTAAGTATATTCCATCTTTTATTTTAATGCAGCTGTTTGCATGATGCCTAATGGATAATTCAATAAACAGCACATAGGATACAATTCTAAAGTTTCAATGACTCATTGGGCATCATGAACCCTTAGAGAAAAATCATTCAGACTTACTGCAGAGATGTGTTTTGGAAATTGTGAAATGGAATGCAGCGGTGGAAAAATAGTATCCAGAGCCTTTGTCGGGTAACAAAACCATGATGAGCAGGGTCACTGTTCATGACACAACTATTGAACAATTAAGTGTAATTTACATCAGTGGCCAGGCCATAAAAATCTGGCTCCCTTATCAAATAGCTGCTTGGATATATATTGACAGGACCAGAGGGATGAGGGAGTGACTTGTATATTACTGGTTATGACTTGAAAGAGCTGTAAAGAATGCATACTGTACCTGAGCAGAATATAAAAACATTTGTATGTGTCTTAATCAAAAACGGATTCTTGCAGCAACCTTTCCCAACTCTTATGTCTTCCTTCATATGTTCTCCTATTGCACATTTAATTGTAGTGTGAAAACTATAAATGCTTGTTTCGCCACATGGCTTTCTCTGGTGCAATCATTTGACACATTCTCCCCAAAGTTCTGCTTTTTAAAACGTGATAAATCATCTTTCAAACTGTAGAGAAGGGTGTAGGCTACAGATTATGAAATGCTGAAAAAACTTCTGCAATGTAACATCCTATTCTAACTGATCCATTCTATCCTATTAGCTGATACAGCTTTGTTGATAAGGCTGGTGTTTGAATGATTCTGCACAAATAGAAAGCAAAAGACATTTTTGTCTCATATGAATTATTCCTGACCTCCTGTTATGTATTGTGGAAGTTAGGCCACTGTGGATTGCTTGACCCTTTTTGTAACAGTCGGAGTTTTTAAGGGTAGGAGCACTTAGGGCCACTAGAAGGATACCAGTGAGGACACTAGAAAAGAGTTAATGGCTGAAGCTCAAAAGCCCACTCAAACCACAGGTCTATCGACAGGGCTGGATTATGCAAAAAAATAAGTAAAAGAAGTAAGAAAAAACAGAGATTAAAGATGGTTACAAAAATCATTTGATAAATTAAATGCAAGCCAGAGCCAGCAAGTTTTGTTTACACTCGACAGAAGCAAAATTCTTATGCCATGAGACGGAAATCTTCAAAACCAAACTTTTAAACTTTAGTTACTCACCATGCAAAAGAAGACATTTTTAACAATGCAGATTAAAATCAAATATGGTATATAAGGATAATGAAGCAAACTGAGTAGGGTGTGACATTGAAAGGGAATGTTAGCTATGAGGAAAAAGGTCTGTGGTTTCTCCCTTCCTAAGCATGTGGCTTATTTTGCTTAAACTGGCATAATGAATGTGGAATTGGGAGGTAGGTCTGGACAGGGCGTCAGATGCAGGGACAAAAAAGGTTAAGGCAATGAGGAAAAGGCACAGAAGGTGAGGAAGAGGGATATTTTGGTAGTATTCATATGTTGTCCACTGTATAAGACACCCATTCGAAAGACAGGGATTGTAAGTCCAATGCAGTTAGGTGCAGCCAGGGAGCAGTGATAGTAGTTTTTGTTTGTTTATTCCATGCTTAGTTAGTTTTACTGCTATTTTTTTCCTATTTTCATTATTTTAGTTAATAAAGCGTCCACTTCCACAACTTTGGTCTTCTTGGACATTATTCTATGTTTGGGTGGGCTTGTAAGCACCTCTTATTGTTGATAACCTAAACTACATTACCTATATACATTAATGATTCAAAACATTATGACCTCCTCCCTAAAATGCTGTTGCCCCTCTGTGTGCTCTGCACAGCCCCCCACCAGGCCACTTGAAGGGCGTTGGGGCACTCCTCCATTAGAGGAAGCAATTATATTTAAAAAATGGTATATAGAAGAGTATGCAGGGCGCGGGAGGAAGATGGTTTGGTCCTTAAATCAGTTACTTGAGTGTTTCACTACAACTATCTATTTCAAATACCAATGAACAATAAAACATAGTAAAAAGTAGAAGTAAAAAAAGTAAAATGTAACAAAAAGCAAATAAAAAATTAAATTATATTATCATCTCTTAAAAAACAATATTATGAACTACTTTATCTGCTAACTTAAATTCTATAAATGTTGCTTTTTTGCATTTCTGTTCACATATTGTTTGGAATATTTTTTTTTTCGTTTATTGGAGGATGTTCTTTGTTCTTAATTTAACAGCTTTTTTGTTTGTTTTCTTTTTTTTTTGACATTTATTATCAACTCTTGCTGCTCTTTTTCTATTGCGATGTAAAATTTTACCCTTATTGAATAGATACTTTGCTTCTCTGCCTTGCCATTATAACTGACTGTGTTGAAGGGCGAGTTAGCACTGAGAGTATGACGGGGTGGTATGGAGAGAGGATGTGCGCAGTAGGAGTAATGATTGGGCGAGTGGTGTGGAGGGGAGTGGTCAAGGTTGAATAATGCAGACACAATGAGAAACTTTTTTAATATAACAGAGAGAAAAGTAAATTGCCAGTAGGTAGCATGCTACTGCATGTGCTATCTGGTAAACTTCTTAAGTCTTAGGGCCAAGCTCTTTTTGTTTCTCTTTTTAAAATATTTTCCTTACTTTAACCACTGGTTTATCAACCTAAGCTTGTAAGTCACTACTCAGCAGTTTTTGGTTTAGATGGCCAGTGGATTTCTGGTATCATGATTTATCATTTTGTTTGCATCTGGGTCAACCAAACTGGATTTTTTTAAACTTGTCAAGTCGGTGTGTGGTATTGTATAAAGATTTCGTGCATATTGCTATGAATTATCCTCAAGATAAATTGGTAAGGAATGATGACTTAATTTTGTATCGAATTCAGAAGATAGGCCCCTTTCAACAATAAGGCTGTAGGTGGAATCACATTTCTCATATGATTTACACATCAGGTCAATGAAACATTTTACACTTGCTGGTTAACTTTTTGACATGACAAAAATCCACACTGTGCTCCAGAGCCACCTGAAGTGGTTAGGGAGCTGGTTAGCAATGTTCATTATGAGCCATTTCTGGTAAACAACACCTATAACCTTGAAAAGTGTTGTGTATAAAAAATAAAAGAACTTTTATAAATCATTTTAAAGATTATGTCAACTCAACTTATAATTCTACAATGATTTCTTTGTTGTTTAAACCAATAAACCTTTCTCTAAATGGACTGCTTGTTCACACTATCTACCATTTGACAACAGATCCTTTTTTGTCCTGCCTGATGCATTCCTCATCTTCAGGAGCTCATTTTGTATTCCTTTGATTTAATTTCAGTGGTATTGACAATTAAACATATGATCAAAAATCAAGGGGGATGAAAAGAACAAAATTATCTTAAAAATTAACAGGAAGGCTAATTTTGAAACAGGCTTCACATGCAACATTGCTCAACCACAGAAGGCAACTTAAGGGTCTTCACATTGCTGCTTCATTATTTACATAAGTTAATGTATAAATAAGCTAAGGCGATAGATAGAAAAAGGCAAACATGGGCTAAATCAGTTATGAGCTATTAAAAATATGGGCTCAAATAAAATACAGTATTAGCCAAGTCTGCAGCATGGTTCAAAATACAATTTAACACCCCAGAACTTCACCAACTCCTATACACATTAACAATGTATTCTGTCCTAAATGACTGCTGATGAGCTTTTTGGTATTTCCTTAAGACTAATGCTTCTCAGTTTGTTTATTAATATATTTATTTTGACGCTGTTTTAATCTGAATTATTTTAAAAATCCGGTATTGCGCATCTTCATTGCCCATGTAGATATGTAACGTTGGGTGAGAATAAACAAAAAAGTTTCAAAATGAACTTATTTTGTAATTAACAAAACTCATCGTTTGTCTGATATGTTAGTCTTTGTGCTTTTATGTTTGGCAATGGAATGCTTCAGTATACAGCCCATTTATTCCTCTTTCAAAGGTGTAGATCGTTTGTATGTTCCATTGCATTTGGTCCCAGTGTAATGTGTATCAGTGAGGCAGATAGACTGACGAGCTAAAGAATGGGAGACAAGACACCCCACTCACCCTGATGCCCAGGCTCTTCTAATAAATAACCGCGCAATAAATAAGGTCCATTGCTTTTACTTCGGAGCCAAGGAAGTTCCGCAACCGCCTGAAGTACCAAATCGGCTTCTGACTTCGAGATGTCAGTGACGTCATGGCTCTTGTGCCTCTCATGATCACGTGACGGGCGCGTTTTAAAAAAGCCTCGAATATCTGTGCTTCCAAAGCTCGACTTGTTGCCAACTCGTAAGCATCGAGCAGCTCATCACTATCTGATAGTCTTGCGTAGTAATAGAAGACGTGTTTGGGAAGAAAGCGTTGGCTTTTCTTGATTTACAGGATTTTGTTGCAAGCAGTGAGGTAACGCTTTTATCTTTGAAATTCTTAGTTTAGAAATTCTTCTTTAAAAAAAGTGCTTTTTATTGAAAGAATTATGTACGTGTAGGTAAAAGGAACCCTACGAGATTCGTCGTTAACTTTGCTGGTGGTTACCGTTTTGGCTAACTTGCAGGCGCTAAATGGCATTCAGCAGCGCAAAAGAGACACCTGCCAACGTTAGCTGTCCGATCATTTGAAGAATTGGTGCTGAGCTGCTGAAGTGGAAGCACTTAATACTAATGTGGTTTTTCCTGTAATCGTTTTAAAGCCGGACCCTAATTCAGTGGTTGTCAACAGCAGTCAGCCAGTTCGTCTTTTTCTAACCCGACTATTCCTGAACAGGTCGCAGGGTGCAGCTGGAGCCTATCCCAACTAGCACAGTGGTTACAGCTTTTTGTTCCAACTAATTTCACAATCAGGGAGTCATTTGTACCTTTAGTTGATGTCGTTGTTTCATTACCTTTAATGACCGTTTTTTCTTTTAATGTACGTTTAGAGATGTAAATTACTGCGAGTTGAACACGAGGCTGACGAATGTCACTTATTCGCAGCTCCATATTTAGTTCCAGCCAGCTAATACTGACACTTTGTGCAAACTTTGTTAAGTTTCAGTTGATTTTTTACTGGCCCAAAGTGGGTACCTGGGTCAAACGGACTGGCAAAGGTGGCGCACTTACATATCTAATGAATAATATTTACTGTGGAATTTAAAGTGTACTGTAAAGGTTTAAAAAACGTGGGGCCACCTCAATTTTCACACTTTAATAAAAAGACAGATGCCTTTGTTAAGTTTCAGTTGAGTTATAAATCTTGAAAATATTAACCTACAAGAAAATTGCCGTTTGTGAAAAAATACAGAATACTTTGAGTTAAGTAACTGCATTTAAAAAAATAAAATACCAAAAACAAACTATCATCTAACTTGCATTGCATTTGTCTTTTTACAAAACTGTGACAACTGGGGTGGCCCAACGTTTTTTAACCCTTTACAGTACCCTTTAAATTTCACAGTAAATATTCATTAGATATGTAAGATCACCAACTTTGCCAGTCCGTTTGACCCAGGTACCCACTTTGGGCCAGAAAAAACTCAACTGAAACTTAACAAAGTTTGCACAAAGTGTCAATATTAGCTGGCTGGAGTTGAATATGGAGCTGCAAATAAGTAGCCATCTTCAGCCTCGTGAGTTACAATTATAAGAAATTAATAAATATTTGTATTTTTATTTACATCTCTTTAAAAATGCATTACTCTGTTTTGTCATTTTCTTTTTCATTTCTTCAGTGGCATTTGTTTTGTTCCATCCAACTCCAGCTAATAACTACTGTCACAGAGAAGAACTCAAAATGCACTTTTACTCTTTTACGGACTTGAGATACCAACACTTCCTTTTATCAAAAGACAACAAAACATATGTTTATGTAAATCGTGGTATTAACATTGGTGAATGAGAAGGAGAAACTACATAACAGCATTTACAATTGTATCCCAGTATTTGCAGTTAATATTGAGCAGAGCAGACAAAAAGGACACTTAACACGAACGGGCAACCATTTTTGTTTTACCCTCATGTGTGATGATTATAAGAATAATAATAATAATAATAATTAATAATGCATTTTATTTAATATGCGCCTTTCTTATCACTCAAGGTCACCTTACAATAGAGTTAAACAACAATTAATAAAATAAAAACAAGAAAATGATAAATCACAAAGCAATAATTAGTGAACAAACAAATATGACAGGCAGCAACAGTGTAGAATTCACAATTGATATGCCAGCTTGAAAAGAAAAGTTTTGAGGGTAGTTATAAACTGTGCTATTGAATCAAGCTGACGAATATGAGAGGGAAGAGAATTCCAGAGTTGAGGAGCACTATGAGAGAATGCTTGAGCTCCCATTGAACTGAGTTTGACGTGTGGTACAGAAAGTAGAGCTGCAGATGAAGATCTGAGTAAGCGAGAGGGAGTGTAAATCTGGAGGAGATCAGTGAGGTAGGGAGGGAGGAGCAAGGTTGTGGCGAGCTTTAAATGTTAAGAGCAGTATTTTGAATTGTATTTTGTAATTAACAGGGAGCCCGTGAAGTTGAGAGAGAATAGGTGTAATATGTTCAGTGGATTTAGAACAGGTTATTATCCTGGCAGCAGAATTTTGAATAAGTTGTAAGCGATGAATACGTTTTTGTGGAATGCCAGATAGAATAGCGTTACAATAATCTATACGTGAGGTGACTAGGGCATTAAGTAATACTTCAGTATTGTGCTGGGTAAGAACAGGGCGAAGTCTAGAAATGTTTCGGAGATGGAAAAAAGCAGTCCAAGAAATGGTACTTATATGGGAAGAAAAAGAGAGAGTACTGTCAAGAATAACGCCCAGGCTCTTAACTTGGGAAGAAATATTTGTGTTAATATTGTTAATTAAAAGAGAAGAATGGTTAACCTTAGCAAGTGTAGATTTAGAGCCAATGAGGAACACCTCAGTTTTATTGCTGTTTAGTTGGAGGAAATTGTGAGTCATCCATGTCTTTATGTCTTGGAGACATACCATAAGGGCATCTGGAGGGAAAATAGAAGTGGACTTAGTGGATAGATATAGCTGTGTGTCATCAGCATAGAAATGAAACTTAAAACCATGGTGCTGGAAAATATTACCTATTGGGAAGATATAAATGAGATAAAGAAGTGGCCCCAAAACAGAACCCTGCGGAACTCCCTGAGTAACAATAGCATTCTCAGATTTAAAGCCCTTTATTTGAACAAATAGCTTCCTATCAGTAAGGTAGGAAGAAAACCACTGGAGGACAAGAGCAGAGACTCCAAGACTAGCTAGATGTTTCAAAAGTATCTGGTGAGATATGGTGTCAAATGCAGAGCTGAGGTCAAGAAGCACAAGAATTGATAAAAGTCCTATGTCAGCTGCCCGGAGAAGATCATTTGTGATTTTCACCAGGGCAGTTTCTGTGCTGTGTTTAGGGTGAAACCCAGATTGAAACTGTTCAAAAAGGTTATTTTTTGAAAGGTGGGACTGGAGTTGGGAGGCAACTATCTTTTCAAGAATTTTGGATATAAATGGAACATTTGAAATAGGCCGATAATTGTTAAGAATATTTGGGTCTAAACCAGGTTTTTTTTCCAGAATTGGAGTAATTGAGGCTGTTTTTAGTGAGAGGGGGACCGTGCCTGTAATAAGGGAAGAGTTAACTATAGTAGTTATGGGGGATATATGAGACAGACAAGACTTAACAAAGCTTGTAGGTATTGGATCTAATTGGCATGTGGAAGAATTAGATTTTGTTATAAGCTCCAAGATATTATTTTCAGCTGGTAAACTGAAATTTGAGAATAGGGTGGATGGTAAGGGAACATGGGTGATAGTGGAGAGTATGTAATTTTCTGCAGGAATAGAGGAGGCAAGTTGCTGGTGGATTTTTTCAATTTTTGAGAGTAAGAAATCCAAAAAAATGCAGCAGTATTTAACAGAGAGGTTATGGTGAGCAGCACGTTCTGATGGTGTTAGCCTTTTCATTGTAGAAAAAAGAGCTCTAGTATTATTCCCTTCTGTATTGATAATATTGGAATAATATACAGTTTTGGCAGCAGAGAGAGCATTTTTGTATTTCAACATGTGATCTGAGTACATTTCCTTGTGTACAACAAGACCCATCTTTTTAGCTAGGCACTCCTAGAGTTCAGATGTAAACCAGGGAGCAGTGCGAATAAATGAGACAGTCCGTGTTTTTAAGGGAGTTAGTGTATCAAAGGCAGAGGACAGAGCAGCATTGTAATGGTCTACTAATTCCGATGGTGTGGTAGCGGAAGAAGAAACAGACTGGGATTGCAATAAATGTGTAAGGGTCTCTGGGTTTACATGCTTGACATTACCGAATGAAATTACAAGTGGAACCTTTGATTTACTGAGAGGTAAGCTAACATCAAATGTGATCATTCTGTGATCTGAGATAGGTAATTCAATAGGAGTAAGATTGTGAGGTGTGATACCAGAGCAGCAAACTAATTCTAAAATATGACCCTTGTTATGAGTCGGAAAGTTGACATATTGAATTAAATTAAAACGGTGAAGGATTTCATTAAAATCAGTTGTCAGTGCATCAGTTGGCATGTCAACTTGTATGTTAAAATCACCCATGAGGATGACATTAGCAGACATTGCACACAAAATTGTTAAAACAGTAAAAAGTTCAGCAATAAAAACACTTGATAATTTAGGAGGTCTATATAAAACAGCAATTATAATAGGTGAAGGTCTGTTGAGTTTAACAGCTAACAGTTCAAAGGATGGATGCGTTGAAAGAGGTATCGGTGACAGTGTTAAGTCCTTATGGTATATTATTGCAAGACCGCCTCCCCTCCCCGAAGAACGGGATTTGGAGATGCAGACAAACTCTGGAGGGAGCGCTTGATTTAGATGGAAATAATCACCGGGTTGCTGCCAGGTCTCCGTAAGACATAAACAGTCCATCTTAGTATCTATGATAACATCACCAATCAGTAGAGCTTTGTTAGAGATAGATCGAGTATTAAATAATCCAAACTTCAAAGCGTCTATGGACATATATTCCGGTGATTTTACCAAACGAATCAACCTGTTGAGATTAGCACATCGCTCAGAAGTACGTAGACATATGCGTCTTTCAGACCAAATTGAAAGAACAGACCCACCGCTACTCCTGCTTAGGCAAAAACGACAACGAGAACCTCGGTGAACATACTTTGGTCCTCGGAGAATGCCGCGGTGCAGCAAGAGATCACCAGGCACTTCATAGTTTGATCAAAGTTGATACAAATCATCTGGTGAATATATTTTAGTTTTGAGGATGTGACTGCATTAGATAGCAAAGTAGACATAATAATCCATGACAACCAATTGAGGTTTATCATAGTGAATTTCCAGAAGTCACCCAAGCAAATTCCAGATTGGAAGCAAAGCAATGTACCCCATGTGTACCTACTCGGCTCAATTAAAATAACACGTTAGCCAGTTATTATTAGCAAATAATAGCCTAAATACCAAGAACATTAAAAAAGAACAAAGTGTGCCTGTGTTCTCAATTGTTTCCAAAATTCTGCAGCAAGGTTCAAATGCCGTGCACATACAAAAAAAAAAACAAACAAAAAAAAAAAAACCAAACAGTCCAAGTGTTTTCATTTTAAAGTGAAATTCAAAACAAAAACTGTTCAGATAACTGTTCAGATAAGGAAAATTCGTAAAGTATGCAAAAACTTGCATATGTTTCAGGATTATTTATCTTACATTTCCTTAAGTTCCCATATTTCTTATTATGTTTGTATTCCTTATTCGTTCCACTGTAGTGTGAAATCCACTTGCATTGAGGAAGCTTTTTCGTAGTAAATTAGATCGTAGATCTAACTTGAAATAAGACTGAATGAAAAGAAGCTCTTTAGAAACACATCTACTTGTAACTGGATGTGGAAAAGGCAATGAACTATATTAACGCCTGAGTTAAAGTGTCTTTTTATATGGGGTAATTATCATTTGAAGACTAATAGTACAACCTGAAAGCTGTTTTACAGCTTTAGGCTTTCTGAAAAGGGGGAAATAATATAATATTACAAAATTGCTAGTTACTTTTGCCAAATGTAATTTGCCTGAAGGAGCTTTAACTCTGTCCTTTTTTCCTTACAGTTTCAGAAAAATTGAACAACATATAATGGATGGAAAGATTTTCATGGCACTGGGCCTGTTTTTCATGGCCAGTTTTCTTCAGGTTGAAAGTAAGCTTTGTAAACCGCCAGTCAATGAAAATAGATATGAGATGTTTTTAAGACAACATTATGACAATCCAAAGACTTCCAATAGAGATTACTGCAATGCGATGATGGAGATGAGGTGCATGACCAATCTTGATCCTCCTAAGAGCAGATGCAAGGAAAAAAACACATTTATTCATAGTACAAGAAATCAGATCATAGCGGTGTGTAATAAAGCAGGGGTACCTCTTGGTGGCAATCTGCGAAGGAGCACAAAACCCTTCAGTGTCTCTACCTGTAAAATCCGTGGGGATCCTAATAAGCACCCTTGTGAGTACAGAGGAGGCGGGGGAGATATGAGACAAATTGTGATTGCATGTAATGAAGGATTACCTGTGCATCTTGATGAAACACAAATTCCTTAGATGCACTTACCAGTAGAAATGTCTTTTCAGCTTGGAATCCTTTTGTTTCTTCACTATCAAACAAATGGACTCGATATGCAATCTTTTTTTTTTTTTTTTTTTTTTAGAACAGCAATATGTGAAATAAATAAATGGCTTCCTGTACTGAAATATTTTCAATTAAAAATGCAATGCAAACTGAAAGAAACCTGTTCTCTTTTTAATAACAAAAATGATTCTTAAATTGTATCAATTTTGGTCTTTTGCAGTTCACTGTAGGTCATCTGTGAGGTGTGAGGTGATGTGTGTGGAGTTTGCAGTTTCTCCTGTGCATTGTACTGTATGTGTGTTTCTTCTTCTGCAAACAAAATTGATTAGCAACACTAATTTCGCCTGGTGCATCCCATGTTTGATGTGTATGTTGTGGACTATGGCTGGCAATTTATACCGGCCAGTACCCGCAAGCCGCCAGATGGAGCCCTCCCTGCGGCGTGGAGATGCCCCGAATTCCAGCAGGGCATCATGGTATTTGGAGTTTTAATGCATAGCCCTGCTGGATAACGTCGGGGCCGCCAGGGGACACTGCAGGGAGGCCCAGAGACTTATATTTTCCATTCAGCCTGGAAGTACGTCACAGTCATGAGGACGGAAATAAATAAAATACTTCCTGGCTGAAGAAAAAGAGGAGTTTTCACCTGAACCGGAAGTGCTGGGAAATTACATGGACTGGGGGATCAGAATCACTTCTGGGTCAAGGACTATAAAGGACTATGGGGAAACCCCAGCGAGTTGGGCAGAGTTGGGAGGAAGGGTGACAAATATCACACTTTTATTAATTACTTTGGTTGCCTGCTCTTTTTAGGTGCATCTTATATAATGTGAAAAGCATTTAGTGTGGTTGCCAAATCTCAGTCTGAAAGTCCACATGAAAAAACTGAGGACCAGGATTAGGAATTGTGTATTGATTTATTGATTGTTTATTGAGTATTGTGGAGTGTAGGTGCTTTGTGCACATTGTTATTATAATAATATTGGACTGTTACTTGGTGTCAGAACGTGTTGTTTGAGGGTTCAAGGGGACGATAGTGCCTCCTATCTGTCACAATGTCCTTTAGTGATGTGAAATGTGGCCTTGCCCTCAGGAATGTTGTGATAACCCTGAGCATAAAATATTAAGCCATGCATTTTTTTTCAGTATTAAGTATCATTGAAGATTCAAGAATTCCAATTAAATCAAATATCTGCCTGATTTCATATTTGTGAATGAGTTAGCAGAAAGATCAAAATATTATAGTTTGGTTTTAAAGTTTGACTTCTTATTCGTTTCCCTCCTACAAAGTGAAGGGTTTATCTCCATTGACCCTTAAGTATTATTGAAAGAAACTGATACATATCAAAAAAATAAAGGAAAATATGAGGATGTTTGTGCAAAAATAATTGAGCCATAATGTTCATCAGCTTAGTCAAAAAAATAAAAAGTGTGTGTGTGTGTGATGTATGGTTGTTTGTCTTTTTCTTTTTTTTTTGCTTAAAAAAAATACTGACTGTATTTCAGTTCCTTTTGAAGAAGGTCAATGCTGCGTATTTACACTGAATAACTTTTTTGTCTTTTGGTCAGTTTATGTAGCCTGTTGTCAGTTCTCAAAGAAGTGGCTAAAAGGTCAGGAAATATGTTAGTCAACCTTCACTCGGTCATACCTGCTGTGCTGGAAACCATTGACTGACTAACAAGACTCTACATTCAGTGTCTGTGTGGTGTGGGTGTACATACTATACATAACACAATATGTTTTTACCAACATGTAAAATTGCCAATGTGGAGTAGTGTCCAGTTTTCCTAACATAACTGGAGCAATTTACCACACTCATGTTGCAGTAGTGACTCCTATGGAGAATGGTTCCCTTATCGTAATCTGAGTGCAATGCTCCTTTTGTTAACCATAAACAGTGACATTCCATTAAGGCACGAGTCACCTGTGATGCCGAGAAGAACCATTGTGGATCAGTGGCCTGGTTCAACCTGAGATTCATTTATGTTTAGGTAAAGAAGCTTTGGCAGACAACTTACTAATGGAATTGTGGTGGCTGGCTTATTGGTAGGGTAGCTGGCTGAACCATCAGCGTTTGATATGGCCTATACTATTCTTTGTAACAGCAAAGTAGTTATGAAGCAGCTTACACTTACTTCTAGCTAAGAGTATGAGTTCACATTTGAGAATGAACAATGTCTCAATTTTATGGCCACCCCAAGCCACAATATAGGACTCATGAAGGCATTTTGTTGTTTTTCAATAGAAACACTAAGGCTTCACCAGAAAGTTAATAATAATAATAATAATAATAATAATCAAAGAGGTAGTAGTAGTAGTAAGAGGTGGAGGAGGAGAAGAAGTAAACCATAATATGGTAGTATATTGTGGTAAGTTGCACATAATACTTGTTACTTTGCAACAACTTCAAGAATAATACTGTAACAAGCACCAAGATAGAAAGACAGTGATTTACACACCAATTGAGAGTTAAGCCTGATAACAGGTACATTTATTTAACAGTAAATGATCCACAGCCCTTCTTTCAGAAGAATCCCCTTCCCACTGTTATGGTCATGGGAAACTCCACATAAAGTAAGTTATGCTGAAATTAATCAAAGCTATTCCAGAACTGTTTCTGAAGTTATGGTCACTCTCCCAGTATTCCTAGTCATCTTCCAGAGTTACGTGACATGATCCTCTCTGTGATCCCACCTTCTCTGCTATAAGGCTGTATTTCTCTAATACCCCGGGAATCTCCACCTGCCGCCTTGAACATTCCCAGGCTTATAAACTGTAACGCGATTGTTCCAGGAGTTTGTGGAATGCAAAGTTCAGTGTACCTGTGCAACATTTCACTGTCAATCACCCACTCTGTCCCACCTATCATTAGAGTAATATCCTGGCTGCTACAGTACAGTTTGCATCCACATCTGTATGTTGACACTGTGGTGTCACTTGTGATTCACATATGCATGCTAAAATCATATTTGCCGCAATGATCTTTATATGCGTGTTGATTTTCATGAATGTAGTTTGCTTAAACATTAGCTCATGTCGAATGGAGGGGATTTGTATAAATCTCATGTACCTCACACCTCATGTGTTGTAAGGGCGTTCAAAGATCAGTATGAAATTCAAGAAATGGTTTGTTGTGATATATCCACAAAATCTTTCTTACCATCTCTTTAATTTTGGCTGACAGCATATAGCTTCTCTATGTAGATAAAGTGATTGTGTTATTTCGAATATTATTCCTTCTCTGTCAAATCAATATCTTTTTATAAGTTCATTGCCTTTCCCAGGAAATGAGTGCCGATCTATGCCATCTTCTGGCAACTCCTAGCAAATTAGAGCAGTTCATGAACTGTCCTAAATCCTAATGAAGTTAGGAGTAATTTCCTAAATAAGGAAAATTGATAAAATGCTTTTACTCCTATACCTAAGAGTGGGACACAATTTGTATCACTCGTAAGATTTTTAACTCCGCTCCTCGCTGACTTTATCCATTTGTTTTTATGCCACCGTCCACCTGCCTGTGATTAGTTTTTCTATCAATCAGCCCACGTAAGAGAGCCTTTTCCAAATCATGATGGGTCATTCCCTTAAAGGAATACATAATCAAATCCATCAAGCCATATTATACATATTAAAAAAAACAGGGAAAAAAATAGGGAAATACATACAAACACATTAGTCATTAGCGAGACTACTACAAACCACACAGACATAGGTATCTCATTCAAACTCCGCAGAGACAGTGATTCAAACCCAAGTCGACGGAGACATTAGGCAGCCATATTTACCACTGCACCAGAATACCACCTTTAATTTTTGATTATAGATAGATAGAGAGACTCAAAAAAGTATGGGGATGGCCACCCCGTATACTGAAAAATGCAGCAAAAAAAAAACACATGGTTACAGCAGAGTTCCAAACAGAACTTAATACAGAAAGGAAAACAAATGGCCCCCATTTGCCCAGACCCATCATGTTGGACAGCCTGAACCGAGAGGTTGCGAACATGGCAATGAGCATCATCATTGGCCTGGAGAGAGCCTCAACAATAAAAGAGAAAACTTCTAAGCACAGCCATCCACTGTTAAGCAGCATGGTCAGTGACAAGAGTAAACTCATGGCCCAGGAGGTAGTAGCTCAGTTGTGTTACTGCCCATTTGATCACCAATGCCTCCCATTCCACTGCTGCCTGCTTGGCTCCCCTGTCTGGCATATTCTGGCTCAGGTACATCACAGGATGATCAGCACCATCAATGCTTTGGCTCAACACAGCACCCAGTCCTGTGTCCAAAGTGTCAGTTTGGAGAATAAAATGCAGAGAAAAGTTAGAAGCAATTAATATAAGTGCCAATGTGTGGGCCTGCTTTAAGTCAGCCACTGTAGATGCCTTTGTGGTGAAAAGAGAAGTCAGTGATTCTTACGGCGGTCGGCATTAAAGATCCACTCAAGTGCTGTGGCATCAAAGAGCAGCAGGATAAACACATCTGGACTTACTTTCAAAAAAGTTATTTTTTATAATAACTATTATTATATGTAATTGTCCCTTGTTGAGTATAATTGACCATAGTTAAGTGTAACGGATCGTAATCAAATATCTGTAACCGCGATTAAGTACTTATAATTGTCCTGACCTATAAATTCCTGTATATCACGTAAGCAAAACCTTTCTGTAACCTGGTGTTTTAGATACCAGATAGAAAATATATTTCAGGAAGACAGTGAAGAGAGATTGAGCCAATATAAAGTGATTTTCCACTGAAAGGTGGAAAAAGAGCACAAGTTTCTAAGACAAACACAGTTAATAATGGATATACAATTTTTTCTCGCATAGTAATGTTACTAGTCAAAAGTTTGAATACACTTAGGTAATTTTAGATCTTTTTTCATAGTTCTGTGTATATTTACAGTACATAACGGAAAATTTTAACAAGTAGCTACAAACAAAGGAAAAGTGTTACAGCAATATTCAATTACCTCCTGTTCAAGAAAGTTCAAATTAGAATCTAGACAATGGGGAAAAGAACAGCCAGTTATTTATTATTATTATTATTATTTTGTAAAATTCTTTCAATGATAGTATAGTTTGTTTAAACTCTTAAAACAATATTTAACGTTTCATGCTTAACTCTCCTGCATTCTTCAAAAATACTGCATTAGAAGATTTTTTTTTTAATTTAAATAAAGTGAAACATTTGTTCTTGTGCATATTTGTCAGTTTTAAGAACTGTCTATTTCATATTCACCAGAGACACGTCAGTATATTCAATTCCACAGAGGAACCTACAGTTGTGTTTGGTGCTTAGGAGTTTGCTTGTCTATTTTGCTATAAAAGATCAGATTATACAGACGTCATCAGCCACAGAAGGACAGTGGTGGTCCATGGAGGGATGTGAAGCTCTTAGAAGTTGTAAACTTTGATCAATTGACACTTTTAACACAATTGAATGCAGCTAGATCTCCACCTTAACAACAATATTTGATTTGACAAAATAGTATACTGTGTACCTTTCTATCTTTTGAAAAGCTTGCTTTAGATTATAATTTTAGATTAATTAATTCATGACTGTTTATTAACACAGTTTTCTCTTTTAAAATATTTAGTAGGATATGACAAAGATCATAGTACAAATACTTTAATTTTTAGGAACGTAAATATGGAGTTACATTACCTACAATTGACTGGCAACATATATTTTCACAAATGTTTAAAAGCATCGTTGGCTGTATCTTTTATTATAATATTTGTACTGATTAAAAGAAATAGCATGCTATTTTTTATTCATAGAATTTATTGCAATTTCCTGATTTACATTTCTTAGGTGTCTTCTCTTACTTTGGAAAGCCAGCATTAAAGGTTTGTAACTTTTCAAGCTTTTTTTAAGGGAAGAACAGTTCTTAGAATTTGTCAGCTTACAGTATTTCTGAATTTTTTGTTTCTTCCTGCCAAGACAGCCATCTTCAGTTTCCACACGAGAAGAAGGACATTCTGTGTATCACAGGTAGTGCTTCCTATCTCTCAGTTTAAAAGTTCTCTAACACTCATTTTATGTATTAGAACTTCACAAAAAGTCTTTGACCAACAGGTCACAAAGCAGGCCTCCAGTGAGGCTATCACTGACTTGTGTCTTTCTTCAGCCCTGTGTCCTGTCAATGGCATTATGGGGGCAGAGAACAGTGGTCTTAAAATGGGGGGCTTGTGTGCTCTGATTTATTAAATGGCAATTATTTCTGCTTCCAGTAATTCCAGACAAGATAGGGAACAGCAAAAACCTTTCTCTCTCCATCCCTACTTTTCCATTACTTAAGCATATGCTGCTTGTCTCTCCTTTTCTCACTCATTCACACATTTCTGAAGGGGTTTATATTGTGTATTCTTAACCAATATGTGATAATGTAAAATATATTTTGTAAAAGTATAATGTAGTATGAGACTATTGAACTGGAATACAGTAGAAAATCAAGTGTTTTCACCTAGAAATACCCAAACATTTATATAAAATGCATGTATTTTTGAATTATTTATGAAAATACAATGAATAGTATCAAATTTACTTTACTAGTCTTAAAATTTAGGCAATGAATGGCTTCATAGGTTGCTTTTGTGGAGTGTAACTTTTTGATTGTTTTCCTTGTTCTTCAAAGATCAGTTTCATCTGTGGCATTAGGTATCATTTACTGAATTTGCAGGTCAGCATATTTATGGTTATGTGTAGTTGTTAGCAAATTGTAATGTATTAAAATTATTGAAAAGCTACATAGTAGATTTGCAAAAATGCATAATATTTAATAATCTGTATTGCTGTGCCTTGTAGCATGGAAAATGTGGTCCTCACAAAGACACAGCTCTGTCAGGTACTGTGTGTAGTGAAATAATTCTTATTGGCTCAAACACAGCAAATGCCTTAAAGGTAAGGATTCTCTTTTTCCTTTTTGATATCATTCCGAAATCAATCAGTCTAGAAAGGAGTGATTATTTGCTTCAGGTAAACCCTTTAAATTATGCATAACCATTTACATGTAGCATTTCTATTGCAATATATTTAGGTGAGTGTTTTAGTAGTTTTTAAAATGTAGTTACTAAATTGGGAACAATTAAATTACCTATTATTTGAAATGATGAATCTGGCCTTCACAAGTGACTATATTGTGGTAATTGGGCTATTTTTGTTTTTCAGGTACTCACTTAAGTACAATTCCTGTAGACGTACATATTGTCTAAAGGCAATGTATTAGTAAATAAAAATATATGCTTTTTTCACTTGAGAGCACTTAGTCCTTTTGAATTATTTGTGCACTTTCTGAATGGTTTCCAACTAGACACGACATTCCCTTAAAGATGAACTGCTATGGTTGTATGCTGGAGTTTATTTTCTCTTTTTTACTCTACCTCATGAATACAGGGAGTACAGTAGAAGCAAAAAGCCAGAGAAATCAATCGAGCTAAGCATTCCTATGACAAGCTTTGGTCATAATAGTGTGTTTATTTCATAAGCCAATTTGACTGTACTTTGAGTGAAAGTGGAGTTAATGTGTAGATATTCCTAATAAAATACTTCACACTTTTTATTGTTTTCTTTTTCATAAAAAAGACTTCATTGATCAAAAACATCCTGACTGCTTGTAACTGACTTGTTGGGACAGAACTCAGGCCAAGAATTCTGGATATGGACGAGGATGAAGGAACACACACAATTGGAAAATTAGACCAAAGGAGAGACGATGAAGATATTGAAGAAGTCATGTCCTCCTTGTTATTTACTTTTGACTGCATGAAGGATATGCTCTCATATCTTGATGAGATACTGGGTAAAAAAAAGTTCTCATCACTTGCTGCTGTTCTACCAGTTAGGTTGTTATGTTTTGTTTTCATTTTGTTAACCTTCAAAATTTCCACTGTAAATAAAAGGTGGTGATGTACTGGCTTTCTGACCTGGTTCTGTAGTTCCTTGTCTACTCAAAAGACCCATATAGTGGATGGAGGACACAGGTGGATGTCCTGACTGGGATTGTGTGTTTTATTTCTTTAAAATATATTCATATTTGAACCTAGAACTTGTATGTGTGTGGTTGTGTCCAGGGTTTGGGTGCTAAAATGCCCCCCATAGGTTACACTCCCCTATGTGGTAGTTATAACAATGAGCTTTGTGTTTTGATATATCACTTTACCTTTCAAGACCTAGACTGTTGGCTTGCAAGTTCAAGATGGAAGTCTAATTAAAAGCAAAAATTAGCTGGGACAAAAATCTGCAGCCCCTGGGACTGAATATGCGAACCACTGTATGAAACAATACCATGTTATAAATCAGGATTATTAATATATACTATATGTGTTTTGGTGTGTGTGTGTGTGTATATATATATATATATATATATATATATATATATATATATACTGTATATATATATATACATACACAGTATGAGAGAGAGGGAATATATGTGTGTTTCATGATTTATATCTTTTTGTAATGTTTAAAATGTGCTTATCTGTTTATTCATCCATTTCATGTCCATAACAGTCTGTGTGTTGTATGTGATAACTCATTTTAGAACTAACTACACTCCCTCAGACTTCTTTAACTTAGTACATAACTTTGCTCCCCTTCACCATCTCCATTATGCATACTGGTACAGCAGTTAAGTCTTATACTCCAACTTGGCATATCTGGGTAATGTAAAAACTGCTCTTACAGAGGTAGAGTGGAACCTCGGTTTGCGAGTAACTTGGTTTACGAGTGTTTTGCAAGACGAGCTAAAATTTTTTAATAAATTTTGACTTGATAAACGAGCGAGGTCTTGCAATACAAGTAGTATGGATACGCTTTGTCTGCTGAGTGTCATGTGACCACAACTGAGCTGATGGTTCTTCTCGTGTGCGTGGCTGTGTGTGTGTGTGTGTCTCTGCTACAGCGCTGGGAGACTGCGATTGCTTTGGGACGCTCTTCCGTGTGTCGTCCTGTTGGGTGGAATCCCACAAGAGTTTAGAAACTCACTCACACCAGCCATGATTCTTTTCAAAGGTAAAGTGCAAGTTAATTTGTTTTATGTATTTTTACTTTATATTTTGTATTAATCATTTTTATATGAATAGTTTTGGGTTGTGGAACGAATCATCTGAGTATCCATTATTTCTTACGAGGAAATTCACTTTGATATACGAATGCTTTGGACTGCGAGCATGTTTCCGGAACAAATTATGCTCGCAAACCAAGGTTCCACTGTATGTTTATAGACAATAGCTTAGCATTCAACACTGTTGTGCCAACAGAACTGGATTTTGGACTTCATACCAAACAGACCTCGGCTTTGCAAATTGCCAACATTATATCTTCTATGCTCACCCACAACCCAGGCACACTATGGGGTAGGGTGCTAATCCCGCGGTGTGACTGTGTGACCGGACACCACACCAGCTCCTTCATTAAAAATGCTACTGACATCACCATCATAGGCCTGATCACCACCAATGATTAAATAGCTTGCAGACAAGAAGTCTATCTGCTTGACTCAGCAGTCCCAGGACAAGGTGACCTTTAATGTCCAAAATTTAATGATCAGGTTATAGACTTCAGAGGATGGATTACACTGTGGTTTGTTTTTGTGGAGTGCTGTGGAAAAGGTGAGCTTGTTTAAATTTCATACTGTAACAATCACTGATGAAATGATGAGGGAACAGCACATTTTGAACATAGCCAGGATCACCAATGCCTTCCTGAGATGTCTCACAGGTACTGTCTGGAGTCCATCTTCACTGGTGGCATCACATCCTGGTAGGGCACACATGCTTGGGTCACTGCAGAGGGTGTGAAAGCCACAAAATATTACTGGCACCCAGCTGCCTTCTGTCCAGGGTGTCTAAAAGACGTTCTGATACGATTATTACACACTCGGCCACTCTGCGCAGCTGTTTTTTTGCTCCTGGCTTCTGGAAAATACTAAAGAACCAGTGGCCCTCAGAATGGCTTCAGAGAAAGTGTTTTAGTTGTGGAGTTACTGAAGAGCCAATCCTAATAACAAACATTGTAAGAAAAAGACTATGTATAAATATTTGAAATATAACTGAATATATATCTATACTGTATATTGTATTCTATATATATTTTTTGTGTTTTATTATATTATCACTGTTCTGGAGAGACATGTAAGTAGCAATATAATTATACTGTATGCACAAGACAATAAATACTGTATGTTTAATGATGAGATCACTTCGGGATGATTCCCTGCTGAATGCCCACTGCAACTGACACTATTTCTTATTATTAGTACTGTAGTAGTAGTAATAGTATTTGATATGTATAAAAAAAAAGAAGACTCAAAGACAGTTTGTTTTTATGATGATCTAAGTTGGGTCTTTGCGATCTACTTAAATGTTGCACGAAAAAGGTTTAAGTACAATCACGATTGTCTCAAAATCAAAAGTTATTCAAAAATGTAAAATTTCTTGGCTGTCACATAATGTTCAGTTGATGACATCAAGTATTTCACACATGCAGCTTTTATTAATGAAAATGTTGATGGATTAGATCAATAAATAAATGACTGACTGTTTCCTAAAATGTTTCCCAGTCAATTTTAAAACCAATCTTATATGTAGTGCTATTTTTGCAAATTTTTTCAAAATTAATTAAGCTTAATATTGTTTCACATGATTATAATTTGCTAGTGGGAATATGAAATACATTTATAGATTGAAAATCTTTAGGTATGAGTTTCATAAGGTACATTCTGTTTGAAACACTAAATGGTAATAAGATTTGTTACTTTTACTATAATGTAACAGTTCAGGAGAAAAAGTAATGAACAACCATTCAAGATAGTAAAAAAAAATAAACTACTTTATATCGGCAAAGTGCTTAGAATGTTTGGATAGCTTAAGTGTGAGAATGGAAGTCATTTTTGTTTGTCCAAATAGAAACTGTTGTAATTTGTACAACTGTAGCATACTGTGCGACGAGCGTGTCAATACTGTCTCGCAGAGGGCATGATGCGAGTGACGTTGGGAAAGGGCGTTACAATAATCACGTCATTACATGGAGTGTGCTGTCAAGGCCGTTCCATTTTCGTTCCGTGTTATGGAGGGCGTCCCGTGTCTAACGTCAGAGATATTGGGGTCTGCAGCTTCACTCTGTTGCCTTGATCAGGAGGTGGTGGCACAGATTACCACTACAGCACAACCGGAAAAGACAGCAGAGAAAAGTGGAGATTAGGAAAGACTGCAGATCCCTGAAGAATATGATAATTTTATGCCCATAGAGTCTAATAGGAGTGCACTTAAAATGTAACTATGTAAAAGCCTAATTAAAATAATGGGTTTTTAGAAGTGTTTTAAAATGTTCCACAGTATTAGTCTGGTGAATTTCTATTGGTAAAGTATTCTAGATTTTAGGCACATGACAGCAAAAGGCATCTTCACCACTTCTTTTAAGCTTGGCTCTTGGAATTATACGCAACCCGTGATGAAGATCTAAGGTTACAACTTGAAGTATAGGGGGCTGGAATTCCAAAATATAAGATGGAGCAAGATTATTTAAGCCTTTATAAACCATTAGTAGTACTTTAAAGTATAGTTTTTTTATACACATGAAACAAGATGCACATTTATTTCTGAAATATGTTTATTAATTTGGCACAGGAGTGATATTTATGAGAAGAGAGTATATGGTGTGAGAGGTGTCGTGACCAGTGTTTTTGCAAGTTCACACCTCACAAGAACTAGCTCAAAGTTCAGTTCACACAGATAAAAATGAATAACTTCACGTTCATAGTTCACCATTTCAATTTTAAACTAGTTTGTGTTCAGTTCATTTTATATTTTTTAAGTAGTGAGAACAAATGACCCATGAGTTTACATGTTTCAATTTTGCATGCCTTATTACGCTATTATAGTGTTCTTGAATAAAAAACAATAATTATGAAGACTTTTTTTTTATTTAAATACACTTATTGAGTTATACCCAGCAACAAGCACGTATAACCCTATATGCTAGTATCCTCCCGGTCAAAAAAGAAATAAAATAGGTGCAAGTATACGTATAAATTGTGATGTATTCATGATACAGTACACTATCATAACCTTTTCTTTTGATAAGAACGGACAAGCAGACATTGTGTGCCTTTTTCTTTCTTGTCTTTATTGAACAACACCAACTAACAAAATGTGCAAGGCATTACCAATCGTATCACTATGCGTCAACCCACAGTCAAGCATCAACAAACATCACAATGGCGACGAGATCAAGAAGATAACTTTGAACACTGTGACACTGAATAACTGCAGTGAGAACCAACCGAGTAAGCATAAAAAAGGACCCGATGCAATAGTGCAACGTGAGTGCGATAAGTTGCAAACTTGTCGTACATCGGAAACATAGATGTTTTTGAGAGTTCCATGGAAGACTGGAACATGTTTGTTGAAATGCTATACAGTAACAGTATTTTGCTGCAAATGATCTTCCAGTTAAAAAACACATTCCTGTGCTACTGAATGCCATGGGAGGGGAAGCTTATGGCCTTCCCTATAGTTTAACTGCCCTAGACAGACCCGCTGAGAAAAGTTTTAACGACTTAGTCCGTGTAATGCGGGATCATTTGTCACCAAAGCTGTTACTTTGAGCACTTTGAGCTACATTATTTGTATGAAAATGTGCTATATAAATAAATGTTGTTGTTGTTGTTGTACTGATCGCGGAACGTTTCAGATTCCATAAGCGTAATCAGAAAGAGGGAGAGACAACTGCAAGCATATGGGGCAGAACTGAAAAAGTAATCAGAATATTGTCAGTTTGGTGACATGCTAAACGATGTGTTGCATGATCGTTTGGTATGAGGAATCCTTCAAGAGGGAATCCATAAGCGGCTGTTAACTGAGGCAAACTTGACATATAAACGGGCAGTAGAAATTGCTATTTCAATGGAAACTGCAGCTAAAGATGTACTTGAACTACAAAGAGGGGTGAATACGAGCAACGTGAATAAAATGGCGGCAGCCAAGATAAACAAAATACATAAAAGGCCCTGCTATTGCTGTGGACCCGAGTCCCATCTTCCCTCACAGTGCCAATTTAAAAATGAAGAGAGCAGGCAATGCCACAAAACGGGCCATATTCAAAGAGTTAGTCGCAGTGGAAAGCAAAGTGTAGTATGGAAAAAAAAATGCATCACAGCGAATGAAAAGAAAAATGTGCATAATGTTGCAGAAGTCTCTGACATTGACAGTGAAAATGCATTAGCCAGTCTGGAATTATTTAGCCTTAGTGGGAAAGACAAGCAGGAAATCTGGCTCATTCCCAAGATAAATAGCCAGGTGATAAAAATGGAATTGGACGCAGGCTCCGCTGTCTCAGTTGTGTCACTGAAAGATTACAAGGTGTTTTTCAAGATGGAGAAGCTGAACCCCTCTTCTGTTCTTCTCAGAACTTACACAGGTGAAAAGGTTATGCCTAGTGGAGTGCTGCCTGTGACAGTAGAGTATAATGGAATTAAAGAGGTACTTCATTTACACATAATACAGAATGGAGGTGCACCATTATGGGGCCGTGAGTGGTTAAGAAAGCTGGGAGTCGACTGGAGAGACATTGAAAGCCTTTGTGCTTTGCCAGTTGTGTAACAGACCACAGAAAAGAACCTGGAGGTAATACTAAGAAATGCCGCCCCTGTATTTAAGAGTGGCATTGGAACCTTTCCGCACATTGGAGCTAAAATTGTACTTAAATAGTGGTGCAACTCCCACAGTTCTACAAGGTGTGCCCAGTCCCATATGCCATCTGACCCCAAGTTAAAAAGGAATTGGATAGGCTGGAGGCAGACGGCATACTTTAGAAAGTAGACTGGAGTCCATGGGCAATCCCAGTTGTCCCAATAGTAAAGAGAAATGGCACAGTCAGGCTCTGCAAGGACTTTAAGGTCTCCAATTTTTGCCAGTTTGTCGGGTGGGCAATGTTAGATTGAGTGAATGCATACCTCCAGATGGAAGTAGAGGAAGAATCTAAAATGTTCCTGACCATTAATATAATAAAGGGGCTTTATCATTACAACAAGCTGGTGTTTGGGGTAGCCTCTGCCCCAACTATTTGTCAATGAGCAATGGATCAGATCCTCCAGTCAGTGCCAGGCATCCAGTGCTATCTAGACAATATTATTGTCACTTGAGCGATAGATGAAGAACATTTAGAAAACCTCTTAAAGGTCCTGAAAAAGTTAGAAGAGTATGGACTAAGACCCAGGCGATAAAAATGTGAGTTTCTGAGTCAGTTTCAGGTATTGCGGGCACATTACAGATGCCCAGGGGTTGCACAAATGTCAGGAAAAGATTCAGGCTGTATTCCTTCAAGATCCTTCCTGGGGTTTGTGAATTATTTTAATAATAAGTTTCTTCCAAACCTGGCAACTGTGCTACGTCCACTCAATGAGCTATTACAAGCTAGCAAACATTTGAAATGGTCCAAAGAATGTGAACATCCATTTCAAGAAGCGAAGAAACTGGTGACATGTGACAGTCCTCATGAACTTTAACTTGTCCCTTCCAATCAAGCTGGCTTGTGATACTTCTCCATACAGCATCGGAGCAGTGATGTCTCATGTCATGGAAGATGGCAGTGATATGCCTATAGCGTTTGCATCACACTCATTATTTGCAGCTAAGAAGAACTATGCCCAAATTGATAGGGAGGCATCGAGCCTAGTGTGGGCTGTCAAAAGGTTCAACCAGTATCTTTTTGGTAGGGAATTCACCCTTGTCACAGACCACCAACCCCTAACCTCAATTTTCAGCCCACAGAAAGGAGTTCCTGCCACAGCTGCTGCCCGAATGCAGCACTGGACATTGTTTTTAGATGGACACAGGTACAAGATTGAGTACAAACGTACTGCCTGCCATGCAAATACAGATGGATTGTCACGACTGCCAGTGGAGACTGAAAAAGTTGACTTTGGAGATGAGGAAACAATAGATATGATCTCCATCAGCCAGATTGAAAGTCTGCCCATGGTAAAAACAGGAACAAAACATGACAAGTTCCTGTCTCAGGTGTACATTGCCACACTGAATGGCTGGACAGCCCAGCACAAATCCCTGCTGGCCGCATATTACTCGAGACGTGATGAAATTGCCTTAAATTCTGGATGTATGATAGGGGGTTAAGAACCATTGTACCCACTAAACTAAGACAGAGTATTAGAAGAGCTTCATAAGGGCCATCTAGGTGTGGTAAAAATGAAGGCAGTTGCCAGAAGTTTTGTGTGGTAGCCAGGTATCATTGAAGACATCGAGAAAATAGCGCAGCAATGTAGTGGATGCCAGATGGTTCAGGATAAGCCAGAATATGCACCACTTCACCCATAATCGAAGCACGGAAGATGTTAGTACCTTCAATGTTGTCTTTATCTGAGGTGATTTAGACTTTGATCTTAACTACTTGTGTTCACTCAAGTTGATTACAGAGGAGAGCCCTGTCTGGCACCATGTGCGTGTCATTTTAGGAGCTAATGGAGCAGTGTGGGAAGCCGCCCCTTGAGATAAGCTCATGTGGAGTACCCCTTGTGAATGTAGTATTGACCTGAATGAGTAAAATTTGCAGAGCTTTTAACTTCCAGGGTCTTACATGGGTGCAAAGATAATTGACAGAGAAGGGAACTCACAAGTATCTCTGCAAGCGCTGTATTGGACTTTGATTTATTTTGTTTGGATGTTGGTGATGATTGTGTTTTTTTTTTTATTAAAAATTGTAATTTTTGCTTAAAGATTGTCTATCCGGTGTGGTGGTTGCTCATCCATGTATATAAAAGAACCTGTGCTTAGCAGCACTTTGGAGTTTTGCTAATTTTTGTTCCTTTCTCTTACTGGGTGGTGTAGTTGGTCAGTCAGTTCTCGGGTATTGAGTGGGGTGGAGTTCAGGTGAGTTGGGCATTTAGGTGGCCCCTGCGGGTGAAAGAAAAACAAGACAATATATAGTGCACCCCCCCCCCCACATCCTTACACAAGCAGGGAGACACAGACAGTGCCTATTTGATTTTACGTTATTTTTTCCAAAAACAAACAAACAGCAAAACATTTGTACGAAATAAATATTTGTAAAAATCCACTATTTGTGCTTATCCTAATAACCGTAGTCGGATTTGGCTCCACCCCTACATTATAGGGTAAGGCAAAATGTTTAATCTGGACCTAAACCAGATCCAGAATGTCACATAAAACTGAACTAGCTCGCGTTTAATTTGTTCACTTGCAAATATGTTATGTTAAGTTCACCGTTCTTAGAAAAAAGCTTGTTCAATGAAGGAGCTCTTTTGAACTAGTTCATGCATAACACTGTATACTTGCATCTATTTAATTTCTTTTTTTGACTGGGAGCATATTAACATATATGGTTATACGTGTATGTTGCTGGGTATAACTCAATATGTACTTAAATAAAAGTCTTCATAATTATTGTATTTTATTGAAGAACACTGTAATAGCCTAATAAGGCATGCAAAATTGAAAAAAGTAAACTCCTGGGTCATTTATACTCAATCCTTAAAAAATACAAAATGAACTGAACACAAACTAGAAATGGTGAACTGTGAATGTGAATTTATTCATTTTTATCTGTGTGAACTGAACTTTGAGCTAGTTCTTGTGAGGTGTGAACTTGCAAAAACACTGGTCACGACACCTCTCTCACCATATACTCTCTTCTCATAAATATCACCCTCGTGCCTCTTATCATTATTATCACTGTTATTATTCTAATTAATAGACATATTTCAGAAATAAATGTGCATCTTCTTTCATGTGTATATAAAAAAAAAAATTTAACTTTAAAATACTACTATTGGGTTTATAAAGGCTTAAATAATCTTGCTCCATCTTATATTTTGGAATTCCAGTCCCCTATACTTCAAGTTGTAACCTTAGATCTTGATGACGGTTTGCGTATAATTCCAAGAGCCAAGCTTAAAAGAAGTGGTGAAGATGCCTCTTGCTGTTATGTGCCTAAAATCTAGAATACTTGTCAAGGCACCATAAAGCCACCTGTGATGATGAAATGACCCAGCTGTCGAGACTACGAGACCAACTTCATCAAATCCTCACATATGTTAGGTAGAATGCACAGGGGAACTTGGCCTTTTTTTGGCTTAGGAATCCATGAAGATTTTTTTTTTTCTTCATCCTAACTGGAGTTTGTTTTTGTTTATTCTGTCCTCCTGGCAATCTGACCTTATCACCGGACTCTGAGAGACTTATGAGACTTATGTCATGACAAAGTATATAAGGACAATACTTTTCTACTTTATATTTATCTGTATTTAAGATTGCTTAGATTCATTTGTTTGATTTTTTTGTTACTAATTCTTTAATATTATTGCCTGATATTTTTTTTTGTAACTTTTTTCTTTGACATCTTATAAAGCACTGTGAGCTACATTGTTTGTATGAAAATGTGCTATATAAATAAATGTTGTGTTAAACATATGACTGACAATTTCAATTGGTGTTATCGATAGTGATTGCAGGTTTAGGGGTTTGAATTACTAAATGTTAAATTAATGAGGTGGAACTGATCTTATTTTGATTGTTAATGGACTGGGGTACACTGTAAATGTGTTAGTGACTGGGATTGTGCTATTATAACTGGAAGATTGGTTAGGAATAGTACAGACAGGAGAAGTATCATTTTTATTTAAGGAAATGTTTTATTATTATGCTGTGCTGCGATTCAGATGGCTTTGTACTGATCTCATTTCCAGACCTTGAAGAATGTGTTCACAATGGAGGAATGTTGCTTGTAAAGTCAGATGCTTTTTTTGAAAGCAGGTCCAGATATGTTTATCCTGCTGCTCTTTGTTGTGGCAGCACTCAAGTGGATCTTTAATGCCGTCCTGCATAAGAATCACTAACTTCTCTTTTCACCATAAAGGCACCTACAGTGGCTGATAGGGCTGCAACGATTAGTCGACGTAATCAACGATGTTGACTACAAAAAATCGTTGACACAGATTTTTTATTGTCGACTTGTCATAAACAGAGCCTTCAATAGAGGCTCCAGTCACAAAGAACCACATTGGTTTGTGTAACTGCAATGCACTACATGAACGTTTGGGGGCAGTATTGTTTGTTATTGTTTGTCAAGACTGCACACAGTCCTACCAATGAAGAAGAACATCTGAGGAGAAGAAGAATGTAGAGGAAAATAAACGTGGTTGCAATGGCGAGTTGGATAGAGGAGGGGGGAAGGAGATGGAAAAAAACTGAGACAGAAACTTTGTAAAGTGTGGGAGCACTTCACCGAAAAAGGAAAAAAGTTGAATGCAGATTATGCGAAGCGGAGCTTTCTTTTCACGGCAGCACCACCGCAATGCATGAACATCTGAAATGCAAGCATCCTGGAGCTGTGATGCCGTCGTCTCTTGAAAATTTATGCTGGCGCTGTTAGTTAGTTAGTTAGGGTCAGATCAGGAGGGAGGGAGGGAGAGTGTGAACGAGACTGAGAAAATAAAAGTAAAAAAAGCTAACTTTTACAAGTAACAAATTTACACCCAATCTGTTCGTTTTCAAATATTGCATTAGAGCGATGATGTTTTCTGATTGGTACTATTCAGGTCATACAATGATTTCTTTAAAATATCACATATATTTGTCTTTTTTTTTTCCCCCAGTGCTGCGCACTAACAATAGAAGGCATGAGCTTATTCAGTGCTAGCAGCAGCATGCAGGGGGCCGGTTGCTTGTGCTATAACAAGTTGACCTGGCGGTGATCAAAGCACATGTACTGTGCAAGGCATGTACGGGGTCCACTGAGAAAAGAAGAGCGTTCATGGCTCTCTTTGCAGAGGAACATTCTTTCCTCTGCATGTCCTGGAGTCCTCTGCAGACTGGGCAAGATCGGGGGGAAAAAAAACGTGGTCATTGGTTACAACTGCAAGAAGGTACGCGAATGAATATGATTAATGTTCCATTCGTGCCACAATGTTTTCCAAAATGTACTATAAGGTCATAAAATGAATAAGTCCAAATATCATATATACCTATGTCTCTGTTTTTTTGTCAGTGCGGCTTTGACATCACGGGATATAAGGTGCATACTAATTCAGCGTAAGCAGGAACATTCAATAAAATTGAATAAAAAAAAAAATCAACTGACAATGAGATATGAATAAGGCAGATTTGCCAGCATTTGTGTGCCAGCTTTTATCCATCCAGATCAGAGAATTTCCAGTTCAATTGTCTCAAAACACCACTCACATCTACAGTTATTCCCAGTTGCAGATAAAAAGTAACAGCGTCAGATCCCTGGGGGGGCAGTAGTATGTATTGTGATCATGATTTAGAGAATAAAAGTGAAAAAAAGGTAACTTTTACAAGTACTATAAATTTACAGTAGCTGTAAGAGACGTAAATCAAAAGTATGTGTTTATTGTATAATATTAACAATAAGAGCAACTCACTACTCAAAACGGTAAATATACGAGGCAGTCAGGATCGAATCGGGGGACTCTTGATTATAAGTCAGCAATTCCTACCGCTGCACCACGGAAACTATTGCATCGTCCTTGAACCTTTTCTGAAAGTGTTTATTTGATCTTGGCACTTCAGGCTTCACACGTTGTGTAGTTTATGTGTACACCTTGTCATTTATTACTAAAATATGAAAAACGTTTCTGTTTTAACAATGTATTTTTTTTGTGTTTAAAGACAATGTGCACTTTAGTTTGTATTGTTTAATGTATTTCTTTTTTATTGTGATGGTCACACTAATATAACAACATCTGATTATTTTCAAATTCTTATGTTTCACTGGTTGTTGTTTTAATTTGGTTATTATTCATTTTAATTGTGTTAATGCAGAGATATCAGGGTGACATTCACAGGTAAACAGACGTGAGCAGATGAGGTAAGACATGCACTGGAGCCCAGAACAGGATGTGCAACCACAGGTTGCAGGCATCAAAATAGTCAGGCATGAAATAATCATGAGTAATGGAAAAACAATTGAACGATTAGCCGACTACTAAAATAATCATTAGTTGCAGCCCTAGTGGCTGACCTAAAGTAGGCCCTTACATCGGCACTTGTATTAATTGCTTCTAACTTTTCTCTCCCTTTTATTCTCCAGACTGACATATAAGACACAGCACTGGGTGCCATGTTGAGGCAAAGCGTCAATGGTGCCGAACACCCCGTGATGTACCTGAGCCGGACACTGCTAGACAGGGAAGACAGGTATGCAGCAGTGAAATGGGAGGCGATTGTGATCAAATGGGCAGTAAAACAACTGAGATCCTACCTCCTGAGCCATGAGTTTACTCTTGTCACCGACCATGCTGCTTAACAGTGGATGGCTGTGAATAAAGGGTCAAATCCCTGCGTCACAAGGTGATTCTTGGATCTCCAGGCTTACAAGTTTTCTCTTTTATTGTTGAGGCTCTCTAGGCCAGGGGTCTCTAGCCTTTTTTCCCCTGAGAGCTACTTTTACAAAATGAAAATGGCCAAGAGCTACTCATGTTTTCTAACATTTATTCTCATAGCTTATTTCAACCCAAACAAACTAAATAAGTTTGTTTTGCCTGAACATTTACAAAATGTTCGTGTACACAACTCACATTTTGCAATAAAACATCACAAAAAATATTTAGTTCACCTGCAAGTGCATTTTGTATGTCTGTATGCATTTTCTAGTGTGCACTATTGAATTAAAACATGAATGCTGTCAAAACAATGCAATTCCAAATATACAGATATTCCTTATTCATTCGTCATTTTGTTGCATGAAACTGTTTCACTTCACAAGAGTATTTACATGTCCAGTTGTATGTGTGATGTGTTTTTTAGTTAGTCAGATGACTGGCACTGCATGCAGTCAACAAGAGAGGCAGGTGTATGGTGGAGAGTAGCCACTTAGGTTCACTCTTATGTCTTAGTCTTGTTCTGAACTTTGATTTCATGACGTTCAGGCCAGAAAAGGCAGACTCACAGAGGTATGTAGACCCAAACAAAGTAGACATTTTCAGAGCTGCTTGGTGAAGATTCTTATAGTTATCTGGCTCTACTAAGCTCCAGGAATGCTGAGAATGCTGTTGAGACTTTAACTACACATTATTCTGAAGGTTTACTAATATATAATATATAAAATCCAACGTCTGTCTGTATATTTGTCTTCTTTTCACGAGAGAACTACTTTATGCATTTAGATCGGATTTTTTTCTATAATTTGCTTGAATATTCCGGTTGATTTCACGACTTCTCATTTCGTTATGTATCATAGTTCGCTTGCGGTACCGATTTATTTGCGGAAATCAGAGCAACACGCAACGGGCCGAGGGGAGGGGCCTTCCTCACTCACTCGCCAGCATCAGGACGTGTTCCTTAACTCCGCTTAGCTAGCGAATGAGAGAACAACTGAATTTAACTTTGTTTGATATCTAAAATAAAGTGTTACTAAGGTTGTAAAAAAGGCTCCTGTGCCTTTAAGGCGCTGAAGCATAATCACGTGAAAACTGTGGCGTGTGCAGTTAGCATGTGCGTTTGTGAGATGTACCTTGTGAAAGCCGGAACTACTGGAGCCACTAGAGAAAGTTTTTTGTGCGTTGTTGACCAAATGTAAGTTCTTATGTACATATTTAGAAGTTAAGTGTTAAAGTTAGAGAGAAAACTGTTCTGAATTAGTAATTAGGTTAATATTTTACGTTACCACATTGAAATTGTAATTGCAAACACCTTACATTGAAAGTGTGAAGCTATAGTGCCACCTATTGGACATTTGTGTATAGCATAGTGAGATAACATATATATATGTACTAAATGTCTTATTTTGTTGTTTGCCTGTTAGAACCACACATACACCTACTCACCTACCTGTACAGTTGTTCTACTTCATGTGAAATTTTGGCATCTCAACATTAAAGCGATGTTCCTGAAATGGTTGGATTAGTTCCTGTGATCTAACCGACACACCACAGTGACTACAGCGTATTGCAAGTCTGCCTTCTCAAAATTTCTTAACAACATAGGTCTTGATGAGTTTGAGTCCAGATATTCTCTTAAGTGTATGCCATGTTGAAAAGATAGATTGCAATTCAGATTGTGGATCGTGATATGATTTTTTTGGAAAGATTGCCCATCCCTAATTTGTCTAATCATGTTTTCAACTTTATGTAGGATTCATTAACCCTTTGGCGAGCTACTTGGAAAGGGGTTGTGAACTACTAGTAGCGAGCGACGTGTTGGAGACCCCTGCTCTAGGCCAACAGTGATGCTCTTTGCCGTGTTCACAATCTCTCGGTTCAGGCCACCCAACCCGATGGGTCTGGGCAAAAGGGGGCCATTTGTTTTCCATTCTGTATTCAGTTATGGTTTGAACTCTTGTAACCATGTGTTTTTTTTTTTTTTTTTGTTTTTGTTTTGGTTGTATTTTTCAGTATACGAGGTGGCCATCCCCAAACCTTTTTGAGTCTGTCTATCTATTGCTTTTCAAAAATCAGTAAGATATAAGATAATTTAGTGTAACAGGCCAGAATCTGAATCCAGGAATCTATGTCCACTGTTTCAAAATTCCACTCTCGGGAATCAAAAATAACAAATTGTAGGTGGTGTTCTGGTGCAATAGCTAACATGGCTGCCTAATGGCTCCGTCGACCTGGGTTGAAATCACTGACTCTGTGAAGTTTGAATTATATTCCCTCTAGTAGGCAAATAACTTTAATCTTTTGCTGGATACTTGTTAAATTGGAACACTTCCAATTCATTGAAGACAAGAACTATGTGTTTTTCATATCCTTCTTCTTATTGCTATTTCTGTTTTTCATGCTTTGGTCTATACTGCATTTGTTATGGGATGGGTGTTAATTTGTTTTCCTGCAAGAATATTGCATTTGTTTCCTTCAATATATTTTTTTCATAAGACTATTGTTTTGAATGGGTAATCTTTTTAGGGTGTAGTTTTTCAAAGTAATTTGTCTAAGTTTATAAATCTTTTTTTAGTAAATCATGTATCAGCATTAATTGCCCCCAACGATATGTATGTCTTAGATTAATTGGCTATTCCAAAGTGTCTTTATGTATGTGAGCGGGCTCTGACATAACAGATACCCTTAGCTGGGCTAAATTCTGATGTGCATCCAATGCTGCCATGACTGGGACAGCCCTGGATTAAGTGGGGCTGAATGTTATGTGAAATTTATATCCATGGCTATTTACTACCTTTCTGTGCATGCTCCCAGGATAATCTTTAGCCCCATTGTGGCTCTGAATTGGATTAATCTGGTTTGGGAATGTTATTATACACAATATCATGCCCTAGCCTGGTTATCTGGTAGGAGATCCTGCCCTAATTCTCCCAAAGGTTTGCCATTACCACTAATTACTGTTAACTAAGTTGACATCTAGTAATTCTACACTCACTTAGGTGCTGTGCAGGTATTTAGCTGAACAGACCTGTGTCCGTATTTATCCAGTGACTCAGAGTAGGAAAATGATCGTAACTGGCACAAAAATCTCATGAGTGACACAGATTGTGTCCTACTCTAAGGAATAAGAGTAAAAGCGTTTTATCAATTTTCCTAATTTAGGAAATTACTCCTAACTTCACCAGGATTAAGGACAGCCTATGAGCCTTTCTAACTCGCTAGGAGTTGGCATTCAGGCAGAGATCGGCACTCACATCCTGGAAAAGGCTGAACAACAATGAACTCATAAAAAGATATTGATTTGACAGAGAAGGAATAATATTCGAAATAACACAATCACTTCATGTACATAGAGAAGCTATATGTTGTCAGCCAAAATTAAAGAGATGGTAACAAAGTTTTTTTGGATATATCACAACAAACCATTTCTTGAATTTTGTACTGAACTTTGAACACCCTTACAACACATGAGGTAAAACGCAGATTTATACAAATCCCCTCCATTCCACATGAGCTAATGTTTAAGCAAACTACATTCATGAAAATCAACACGCATATAAAGATCATTGTGCCAAATATGGCTTTAGCAGACATATGTGAATCACAAGTGACACCACAGTGTCAACATACAGATGTGGATGCAAACTGTGCTGTAGCACCCAGGATATTACCCTAAGGATAGGCAGTACAGGCTGGGTGATTGACAGTGAAATGTTGCACAGGTACACTGAACTTTGCATTTCACAAACTCCTGTAACAATTGCATTATTCTTTAAAGCCTGGGAATGATCAAGGCGGCAGGTGGAGATTCCCAGGGCATTAGAGAAATACACCAACAACAACAACAACATTTATTTGTATAGCACATTTTCATGCAAATAATGTAGCTCAAAGTGCTTTACATAATGAAGAAAAGAGAAATAAAAGACAAAGTAAGAATTAAATTAAGACAACACTAATTAACATAGAATAAGAGTAAGGTCCGATGGCCAAGGAGGACAGAAAAAACAAAAACTCCAGATGGCTGGAGAAAAAAATAAAATCTTCAGGGGTTCCATGCCACGAGACCACCCAGCCCCCTCTGGGCAAACACAGCCTTATAGAAGAGAATGTGGGATCACAGAGAGGATCATGTCATGTGACTCTGGAAGATGACTAGGAACACTGGAAGAGTGACTATGACTTTAGAAACAGTTCTGGAATAGTTGTTGCTAATTTCAGCATAACTGTTACTTAATGGGGCGTTTCCCATGACCATAACAGTGGGAAGGGGATTCTTCTGAAAGAAGGGCTGTGGATCATTCACTGTTAAATAAATGCCTTTTATCAGGCTTAACTCTCAATTGGTGAGTAACTCTCTGTCTTTGTATCTTGGTGCTTGTTCCAGTATTATTCTTGATATTGTTGCAAAGTAACAACTATTATGCACAATTTACGGCAATATCCTAACCTATTATGATTTACTACTACTACTTCTTTGATTATTATTATTATTAACTTTCTGGTGAAGCCTTAGTGTTTCTATTGGAAAACTACAAAGCAACCTCAGGATTTCCAGGGAAACAACAAAATGTCGTCATGAATCCTATATTGCGGCTTGGGGTGGCCATAAAATCGAGACATTGTTCATTCTCAAATGTGAAATCTTACTGTTAGTAAGAGTAGTTACTGGAAGTAAGTGTAAGATGCTTCATAACTACTTTGCTGTTACAAAGAATAGTATAGATCATATCAAAGGCTGATGGTTCAGCCAGTTACCCTACCAATAAGCCAGCCACCATGTTTCCATTAGTAAGTTGTCTGCCAAAGCTTCTTTACCTCAAAATAAATGAATCTCAGGTTGAACCTGGCCACTTCTCCACAATGGTTCTTCTCGGCATCACAGGTGGCTCGTGCCTTAATGGAATGTCACTGATTATGGTTAACAAAAGCAGCATTGCACTCAGATTACGATAAGGGAACCATTCTTGGTAGGAGCAGCTACTGCAATATGAGTGTGGTAAATTGCTCCAGTTATGTTAGGAAAACTGGACACTACTCCACATTGGCAATTTTTTATGTTGGTAAAAACATGTTATGTATAGTATGTACACCCACACCACACAGACACTGAATGTTGGGTCTTGTTAGTCAGTCAATGGTTTCCAGCACAGCAGGTATGATCGAGTGAAGGTTGACTGAGATATTTCCTGACCTTTCAGCCACTTAATAGAGAATTGACAACAGGCTATATAAACTGACCAAAAGACAAAAAAGTTATTCAGTGCAAATACGCAGCATTGACCCTCTTCAAAAAGGAACTGAAATACAGTCTGTACATTATATTTATCACTTTTAGCTTAATTATGTTTGTCACATCAACATATATTACAATAACAGCTCAGTGATACGAATTATTATATGTGTGATTTGTTATTTAGCTGTTTGACTGCATTTCTCTATTTGATTAAGACTTTCCCTAAAATGCTCATTAACTATGGGTGAGAGTTGTTGTAAATATACACAGGTTTTCACGTCATGTTTTCTTATATAAATCCAAACTTTACGTTGTAAGTTGTGTATGCACATTTTTGGCTTCTTTTTGTGCATACACAAGTTTATAACTCTGGCCCCTGGTGTCATTTCATCATTGAGCCCATTAACATATACAGTGGCCAATTTGCCATTTTTAATTAGCTTAATGCACGTATTTTTTTCGGAGTAGGTGGAAAACCACAGTATCTGTAGAGAAGACTACATGGACACAAGGAGAATATGAAAACCCTACAATGAATATGAAAAAAGGTAGCAATGCCTAAAACATGGGGAATCAAATAGGTACAGAAAAGAAAACCAAATGCCAAGGGCACATCCTTTAGGAACTTTAAGCAGGACCTGTTGTTGCTAAGGTTGACAAGCACTTATCTAGGAGGTGTCATTTAGGGGGAAAATGTCATTCTTAACAGCACATACACTCTAAATTGAACTGCATGCATCGTATACTACAATATACTGTATACATTGTGTGGTGACACAAAATAAATACTGAAATGCATTTACTTTACAGTGAAAACTTTATAATTTACACTGAAAGGCTTTTACTACTATATATGTTGAAACACATGCAGTCAAATGTGAAAGACATACAATCCAAAACAAAATGCAGTAACTCCATTTTGGAATGCATACAATATCATTCATATTGACTGCACGCAGAGAGTAAATAAATGGAACAAAATGGTTTAAGAAATTTATAAGTTGGTTCATGCCTTGCGCTTGATACTGCAGAGTTAGGCTCCAGTTCAATCCCCCCACAGCCCCTGAAGTGAGGGCACCAGAAATTAGTTTAAGCAAAAAAAAAACCCAAAAAACAACCATACATCACACTCACACACGGTTTTATTTTTTTGACTAAGCTAATGAACATTATGGCTCAATTATTTTTATATAAACATCCTCACATTTTCCTTAATTTTTTTGTATGCATTAGTTTCTTTCAATAAAACTTAAGGGTTGTCACGGATGCCAGGGGCAACGACCCGGCCGGGACGCCTTGGAGGACCGGAAGTGGGCGTGTGCCCATCTGGGATCACATGGGGGCCGCCTTCCTGGTTGCTTTGGGGGCCACGGGTTCAGGGCATGGAAGCCCCACCCTGTAGGGGCCCGTGGTCACGGCCAGGAGGCGCCCCAATGCCTTGGGGACTTGTGACCTCAGCACTTCCGCCACACCAGGAAGTGCTGGGGGGAAGATTTAGGAGGACACCCGGAGAGCTGCCGGGAGAACAGCCGGCACTTCCGCCACGCTGGGGCGTGGCCAAGAGAGGAATGCCGGGAACCACCTGGAGCTCGTCCGGGAATATATAAAAGGGGCCATCTCCCTTCATTCGAGGCTGGAGTCGGGTGGAAGAAGGACAAGGCAAGAGAGGAGAGTGGAGGCGGCCCGAAGAAAGGCATTGAGTGGCCAGGACTGTGTTGGGGTGTGTGCACTGACTCTGGGTGACACTTATATTGTATATAATTGTGTAAATAAAATGTGTGGTGGTGACAAACAACCTGTCTGTGTCCGGGTCGGCTCCACAGGGTCAATGGAGATAAACCCTTCATTTTGTAGAAGGGGAACAAATAAGAAGTCAAACTTTAAAGCCAAACTATAATATTTTGATCTTTCTTGTAAATCATTCACAAACATGAAATCAGGCAGACATTTGGTTTAATTGGAATTCTTGAATCGTCAATGATATTCTTAATACTGTAAAAAAAAAATGCATGGCTTAATATTTTATGCCCAGGGTAATCACAGCATTCCTGAGGAAAAGGCCACATTTCACATCACTAAAGGACATACACATCAAATATGGGATGCACCAGGCTAAATTAGTGTTGCTAATGAAGCATTTTGTTTGTAGAAGAAAACCCGCACATACAGTACGATGCACAGGAGAAACTGCAAACTCCTCACACATCCCTTCAGTGTGTACTGCAAAAGGCCAAACTTGATACAATTTAATAATAGCAAAGCTTGCTTTCAACCTGAAGAAAAATGGCCATGAAAAACAGGACAAGTTTCATGAAAATCTTTCCATCTATTATGTTTATTTAATTTTTCTCAAACTGTAAGGAAAAAGGACAGAGTTAAAGCTCCTTCAGGCAAATGACATTTGGCAAAACTGACTAGCAATTTTGTAATATTATATTATTTCTCCCTTTTCAGAATGCCTAAAGCTGTAATACACAAAATTGGTTATAAGTGTAACAGCTTTCAGGTTGTACTATTAGTCTTCATATGACAATTACATCATATAAAAAAGACACTTTAAATCGGACATTAATATAGTTTGTTGCCTTTTTCCACATCCAGTTACAAGTAGAATTGTTTCTGAGTGTCTTTTCATTCCGTCTTATTTCAAGTTATATCTACTGATCTAATTTACCACGAAAAAGTTAGATTTGCTTTCTCAATGCAAGTGTATTTTACACTACAGTGGAACGAATAAGGAATACATAAATAATAAGAAATATGGTAACTTAAGGAAATGTAAGATACCTAATCCTGAAACATACTGTATGCAAGTTTTCCTACACTTTATGAATTTTTCTTGTCATGTTATCTGAACAGTTTTTGCTTTGAATTTCATGAAGACACTTGGACTGTTTTTTTTTTATGTGCATGGCATTTGGACCTTGCAAATAGCTGCAGAATTTTGGAAACAATTGAGAATGCAGCCATGCTTTGTTCTTTTTTTTAATGTTCTTGGTATTTAGGCTCTTATTTACTAATAATCACACATGAGGGTAACACAAAAACGGTTGTCCGTTCTCGTTGTGTCCTTTTTGCCTGCTCTGCTCAATATTAACTGCGAGTACTAGGATAAAATTGTAAACACTGTCATGTAGTTTCCCCTTCTCATGCACCAATGTTAATACCCCAATTTATATAAACATATGTTTTGTTGTCTTGTGAAAAAAGGAAGTGTTGGTATCTCAAGTTCATAAAAGAGTAAAAGTGCATTTGAATTGTTCTCTGTGACAGTAGTTATTATTTGCTGGAGTTGGATGAAATAAAACAAATGCCACAAAAGAAATGAAAAAGAAAATGACAAAAGAGAGTAATGCATTTTTAAAGAGGTGTAAATAAAAATACAAATGTTTATTAACTTTTTATAAGTGTAACTCACGAGGCCGAAGATAGCTACTTATTTGCAGCTCCATATTCAACTCCAGCAAGCTAATTCTGACACTTTGCAAACTTTGTTAAGTTTCAGACGAGTTTTGCCTAGCCCAATGCATGTTAGGTGATAGTTTGTTTTTTGGTAATTATTTTTTAAATGCAGTCACTTAACTCAAAGTATTCTGCATTTTTTCACAAAAGGCACTTTAGTTGTAAGTTAATATTTTCATGATTTAAAACTGAACTGAAACTTAAGAAAGGCATCTGTCTTTTTACAAAAGTGTGACAATTGGGGTGGCCCAATGATTTAAAACTTTTACAGTACCCTTTAAATGTAAATAGAATTAAAGAAACACTGAGTCAGTTACACAATCTCAGGCACTGATACAGTTAAAGTTTCCCTGCACCTTACCTGTCAAGTTACTCAAAGCAGGCACCTGCTGTCACTTGTCATCAATCAACACTGAGTTTTATTCAAGGAATTACCGTCCGTTCTCTCATAAACATAAAACAAGACACACATTTTCCCTACATACCCGTTCAATAATAATAACTGTACAATGGCAATAATAAGGAAAAGCACACGTTAGGAATATTTATTAGAAGAGCCTGGGCATCAGGGTGAGGGGGGTGTCTTGTCTCCCATTCTTTAGCTCGTCAGTCTGTCTGCCTCACTGATACACATTACACTGGGACCAAATGCAATGGAACATACAAACGATCTACACCTTTGAAAGAGGAATAAATGGACTGTATACTGAAGCATTCCATTGCCAAACATAAAAGCACAAAGACTAACATTTCAGGCAAACGATGAGTTTTGTTAATTACTAAAAAGTACCATAACTACTGTTCGTTTTGTAACTTTTTTGTTTATTCTTACGAGATGTTACATATCTACACGGGCAATGAAGATGCACAATACCGGATTTTTAAAATAATTCAGACTAAATTAAAACAGTGTCAAAATATATTAATAAACAAACTAAGAAAAATTGGCCTTAAAGAAATACCAGAAAGCTCATCAGCTGTCATTTAGGACAGAATACTTTGTTAACGTGTATAGGAGTTGGTGAAGTTCTGGGGTATTAAACTGTATTTTGAACCATGCAGCAGTCTTGACTAATATTTTATTTGAGCCCATATCTGTATTAGCTCATAACTGCTTTATCCCATGTATGCCTTTTTCTATGTATCGCCTTAGCTTATTTATACATTAACTTATGTAAATAATGTAGCAGCAATGTGAAGACCCTTAAGTTGCCTTATGTGGTTTAGCAAAGCTGCCTTCGAAGCCTGTTTTAAAATTAGCCTTCCTGTTTGTTTTAAGATAATTTTGTTCTTTTCAGACAAATGACACTTGATACAAGATAAACAAGGACATATGTGTGAACTTATAACAGCCTGTAACGAGAACACACACATCTCAGGAGCCTCAGCAGGACCCTAGCAGGGTGTAAGGCATTTCTATGTGTCTTGCAATTAACCCTCGCTGCATACTGATCAATGCTTAAAGTGTTTTGGTAAATGTTATGTTTTAGGTAAAGTCTTACTGAACTCCTTCATATGGGCAAGCACTCTCTGTACTGAGACAATGTCATGAAAAAAAAAAACAGCACAGTCCACAAAAATTCACAGTCTCCTTGATTTTTGATCACATGTTTAATTGTCAATGTCACAGAAATTAAATCATTTTAAGAAAACGAAGAGTCTGTTGCAATCAGTTCAATAAAAGCTACCTTTTTATATGTTTGCATATACAGAATATAATGCGATGTCAAAGAAGCGGGATTCGTGAGTAGTGACAAATAATACGTGACACTAGGGAATTATAATGCATAATAAATGGAAAAATTAAAAATTATGACTTTATAAAATGGACACAGTAAATGTAGTTTTTTCAGTATATAATTTATGAGGCACATATGTGCATTTCTATATTGAGTTAAAGAGTAATAAGAGGTGTTATACTATACAGTAACTCAAATAATACTTAATAATAAATAGCCCAGCAACTCAATACAAGTAAATGAAGCGATTCTCTGATGCTGCTAATGCTAACATTGAAGGTTCACGATGGCATCCTGTTTGGAAGCCTCTGATTTGTTGAAACCCTGGCTGGCCTTGACGTCCCAGCCAAGCTGAAGCCATTTTTGTTTTAAGTGACTGTTAGGTCCGATCAAGGGAGGGCAGAGTACAGCACGGAAGACTGATAGCTGGGTGCTGATTGATGTGGTAAGGGGGAGGTGAGACCCATGAGAGGAGGGGTTGGAGAGGGTGCTAGAAAGTTGTGTTTGGGGTTACGCAGTTGGCAATTGTTAAAGTAGAACTTTTGTGACACTTTATTACGTCAGTCGCTACAGTCGCTATCACATTGACGCCAACAAAAGGAAATTAGTTTAAGTCAGAGAATTTCAAAAACGAGGTTTAACTCACATGCATTTATTGGTCACTTTGCAAAAAAAATTATTAACTGCTGATGATGTAGATCTTTTGTCTGTGCTGAAATTCCAAACAAAGAAACCTATCCTAAATTATGGTACAAAGTCATTAAACACAAGTCTTACAGACCTCATTTAAAAGATTCAGCATATTAGGACACGAAAGATTCCAAATATTGTTTTTACAGAAGTTCTGAAATAAAAGTAAAACTAATGAAATAGCAACAATTCAAAGAAAAAAAAATCTTACAAGCGCGTATCCCGAAAACTAAACACGGGGGTTGGTGAGCGAAGCAAACAGGGGGCGAAGCCCCCTAGTATGTAT
>JANRMT010062795.1:18003819-18054734 GCA_026402145.1 Polypterus bichir lapradei | reverse complement strand
TTCCAAGCAGCATGACACTGTGAACCTTCAATGTCAGCATTAGCAGCATCAGACAAGTGCTTCATTTACTTGTATTGAATTATTGGGCTATTTATCATTAAGTATTGTTTGAGTTACCGTATCGTATAACACAGAGCTTACTTATTCCTTAACTTGATATAGAAATTCACACACGTGCCTCTTAAATTATATACTGAAAAAACTACATTTATTGTGTCCGTTTAGAAAGTCATCATTTTTAATTTTTCCAATTATTATGCATTGTAATTCCCTAGTGTCCCCAATAACACAGTCCGTCTTTAGAGATGCTGCTATTTCTCTAAGATTATAAATAACAATGCTAGTAATCCCAGTGTCTTATTTTCTACGATTGATCGCCTGCTAAACCCAGGTAACGCAAAGGAATGCCTCCAAAATACTTCCAGTGAAACCTGTGAGGCTATTGCTGTATTTTTCAATCAAAAAATTAATGATATTAGAAAAAACATAGTATATCTCCCCAGCACTGCGGATCCTCCTAAGACCCAGTATTCCGTTATAAACAAATTAAATTCTTTCACCAAGGTAGATTTACCTGATTTACATAGAATAATCTCTCAACTGAGACCCTCCATATGCGTCCTTGACCCAATACCAACAAAATTTTTCAAAGAAATATCAGGCGTGCTAATTGATAATATTCTTGACATAGTAAATTCGTCATTAAATACGGGGATCTTCCCAGACTGTCTTAAGACTGCTGTAGTTAAACCCCTACTCAAGAAAAATAATCTTGACCCCTCTGCTTTTGACAATTTTAGACCCATCTCTAACCTGCCCTTCTTAAGTAAAATTCTAGAGAAGGCAGTCATTATGCAGTTAAATGACCACCTCAATAAACATGCTATTGTTGATAAATTTCAGTCAGGTTTTAGAAAAAATCACAGCACAGATACTCCACTCGTTAAAGTAGTAAATGACTTGCGGGTAAATGCAGACAGAGGCCATTTATCTGTTCTCATCCTCCTAGATCTGAGTGCCACATTTGACACCATTGATCACATTATTCTTAGAAATCGCCTTAGTCAATGGTGGGCCTCTCTGGCAGTGTCGTAAATTGGTTTGAATCTTTCCTGGCAGGGAGAAAATTCTTTGTTAGTTGTGGTAATCACAACTCAAAGACACATGATATCCTATATGGTGTTCCACAAGGCTCTATCCTGGGTCCGCTGCTCTTCTCAATCTACATGCTTCCGCTAGGTCAGATTATCTTGAGGCACAATGTGAGTTACCATAGCTATGCTGATGACACACAGCTGTATTTATCAATAGCACCTGATGACCCTGATTCTCTCGATTCGTAATTTTCTTAAGCTAAATGAAGAGAAAACTGAAATTTCAGTGATTGGCAATAATGGATACAATGAGGTTATCAGAAATAAACTTGATGCATTAGGATTAAAAGTCAAGATGGAGGTAAAAAGCTTAGGGGTAACTGTTGACTGTAACCTGAATTTTAAATCGCATATTCATCAGACCACTAGGACAACATTTTTTCACTTAAGAAACATAGCAAAAGTTAGACCTCTTATATCATTGAAAGATGCTGAGAAATTAGTTCATGCTTTTGTTTTCAGTCGACTAGATTACTGTAACGCACTCCTCTCAGGACTATCCAAAAAAGACATAAATCATTTGCAACTAGTGCAGAATGCAGCTGCTAGAATCCTAATTAGGAAAAGAAAATCCAAGCACATTTCTCCAGTTCTGATGTCACTACACTGGTTACCTGTGTCATTCAGAATTGACTTTAAAATTCTGCTGATGGTTTATAAAGCCTTACATAATCTCGCTCCATCTTATATATCGGAATGTTTGACACCCTATATTCCAAATCATAACCTTAGATCCTAAAATGAGTGTCTCCTTAGAATTCCAAGAGCAAAACTTAAAAGAAGTGGTGAGGCGGCCTTCTGCTGTTATGAACTTAAAGTCTGGAATAGTTTGCCAATAGGAATTCGCCAGGCCAATACAGTGGAGCACTTTAAAAAAAACTGCTGAAAACCCATTACTTTAACATGGCCTTCTCATAACTTCATTTTAATTTAATCCTGATACTCTGTATATTAAATTCATTATAATAACTATTCATGGTGGCTCTAAAATCTGTACTAACCCCTACTCTCTCTTCTGTTTCTTTTTCCGGTCTCTTTGTGGTGGTGGCCTGCGCCACCACCACCTACTCAAAGCATCATGATGCTCCAAAATTGATGGAATAAAAGACAGAAGTCTGCATGACCATCATCATCAAGTCCTTCCATGAGAACCCTAAATACAAAGAGGACTGTTTCATTTATGTGAGGTAGAATGCCCAGAGGGGACTGGGCGGTCTCATGGTCTGGAACCCCTGCAGATTTTTTTTTTCTTTTTTTCCCGCCGTCTGGGGTTTTTTTTTTTTGTTTTTTCTGTCCTCCCCGGCCATCGGACCTTGCCCTTATTCTATGTTAATTAGTGTTGTCTTATTTTAATTTCTTACTCTGTCTTTTATTTTTCTATTCTTTATTATGTAAAGCACTTTGAGCTACATTTTTTGTATGAAAATGTGCTATATAAATAAATATTGTTGTTGTTGTTGTAGTGTCATGTATTATTTGTCACTACTCACGAGTCCCGCTTCTTTGACATCGTCTTATATTCTGTATATGCAAACATTTAAAAGGTAGCTTTTATTGAACTGATTGCAACAGACTCTTCGTTTTCTTAAAATGATTTAATTTCTGTGACATTGACAATTAAACATATGATCAAAAATCAAGGAGACTGTGAATTTTTGTGGACTGTACTGTTTTTTTTTTTTGTGATATTGTCTCAGTACAGAGAGTGCTTGCCCATTTGAAGGAGTTCAATAAGACTTTACTTAAACATAAATCAAACACTTTAAGCATTGATCAGTTTGAAGCGAGGGTTAATTGCAAGACACATGGAAATGCCTTACACCCTACTAGGGTCCTGTTGAGGCTCCTGAGATGAGATGTGTGTGTTCTCGTTGCAGGCTGTTGTTATAAGTTCACACATATGTCCTTGTTTATCTCGTATCAAGTGTCATTTCTCTGAAAAGAACAAAATGATCTTAAAAACCAACAGGAAGGCTAATTTTGAAACAGGCGTCGAAGGCAGCTTTGCTAAACCGCAGAAGGCGACTTAAGGGTCTTCACATTGCTGCTGCATTATTTCCATAATTTAATGTAGTGAAAAGCCAAGCAAAATGACACCTTTTATTGGCTAACTAAAAAGATTACAATATGCAAGTTTTCAAGGCAACTCAGTCACCTTCTTCATGCAATGTTACTGGCAAAATAAGATTTTTTTTTTTAAAGTTTGGGTCCAGATGTGCTTATCCAGATGCTTCTTCTTGCCAGTATTTTAGTAATCTTCACGTCCACCTCGGAATGAATGAATCCGCAAAGTTTCTTTACAAGTTTTTTGTCTCATTAATGCAGAAGTCTCGAGACTCCCACAAACTGCCAGAGACGCTGTCGATGGCACAGGTTCTATTTGAGAGTTGTAATTAGTTATACAGCACACGCTGTTATTCACATATCATTTGGAAATCGACAATACAGATGTGATATATGTTTAAAAATCACTGAATGTTAACAACGTTTAATGAAGAGTGTTTTGAGCATACACTGTACTGTCTGATGGCCACGTTGGCTTTGTGAACTCTAAGGCCGGGTTTATACTTCACGCGATGCGACGCATGTTGCAGTGGACACTCCTGCTATGCAAGCGTTGTAGTGTTTATACTTGGGCACATACTTTATGAATATCTGGAGGAATCCACCAGGTGGCAGTGCGAGATATTATCACGGTGAGAACATGTTCGGCTTCTCTGTGTTGTGAATTGCCTAGAGCACCTATTAAATTCCGATGACACCTTACCACAATATCTCTGAAAAGGATGTTTATTGATTAAATCCATCAATCCAGGGATGTGTCCATTCCAGCAAGCATTGGGCACGAGTGAGAAACAATCCCTGCATCTGTACGAATGCATCTGTATGTCGGCATTTTGCTTCACTACATCGAACCATTCATCAAACAGCAAAGCACACACATCTATCCCCGTAGGATCTGCATAGCGGCTTTCTGTCACATATAGATAGTGAACAGAGACTCTGACGTCACGTTCCGACGTTTAGCACACTGCGCCCCCCCGACTTTTTGCTGGTACTGCAACTCGCGCACGTGTCGCGTTAATTTCTGAGGACCTGCTCAGAGAACGCATGAAATCACGGTGAGAACAGGTTCGGCTTCGCTGTGTTTTGAATTGCCTGGATCACCCATTAAATTCCGATGACACCTTACTGCAATATCTCTGAAACTGATGTTTAATGATTATATCCATCAGTCCAAGGATTTGTCCTATCAGCTAGCATTGGGCACGAGGCAGAAACAATTCCTGGACAAGGCATCAGCTCGTCACAAGGTGAATACCAGCACTCACATACACTAGCGTCATTTTAGTGTAACCAAATCTGCATATCTTTGGAAGGAAACTGGAGTACAGTGAGGAAACCCACCAGGAAAACATGCAAACTCCAGGCAGGGAACACCAGCGACGTGACTCCCTGTGAGACAGCAGCGCCACCGCTCCGCCACCGTGTTACCCCCATGTGTGTAATTATTAAAAGTTCTCATTATTTAAATAAAATTAATGATTTATCTGTAAAATGTAATGTACATACTTTAATGCATTTCATCATGAAAGTGATATCAAGTATAAATCTAAAGATTCTAAATTTGCAGAGGGTTAGAATATCATACATTTAATGTGCTCTGTGTGGTGATCTACTGCTGCTTGCTGTCAGGTCAGGAGGAAGTCCCAGAAGCTTGTAGCAATTAAAAACTGGGATGACGTGTACAACGGTCTGCTTTAATGATAAAGTAAACTACGAGGTTAGAGTGGATATTTCGAGATTAAAGCCGAAATTTCCACTTTAATTACAAAATACACCTTTTCACTGCGTCCTTAATTTTTTCCTCTGTATACAGCGGCTCAAAAGAGACAACTGCCAACGTTAGCTGTCCGATCATTTGAAGAATTGGTGCTCAGCTGCTGAAGTGGAAGTACTTAATACTAATGTGGTTTTTCCTGTAATCGTTTTAAAGCCGGACCCTAATTTAGTGGTTGAAAACAGCAGTCAGCCAGTTTGTCATTTTCTAACCCGCCTATTCCTGAACAGGTTCCTTGCAGCTGGAGCCTAAAAGTGGGTACCTGGGTCAAAAGGACTGGGAAGGCTGGTGCACTTACATATCTAATAAATATTTACTGTGAAATTTAAAGGGCACTGTAAAGAGCTAATAAACGTTGGGCCACCCCAATTGTCACACTTTTATAAAATGACAGATGCCTTCATTAAGTTTCAGTTGAGTTATAAATCATGAAAATATTAACCTACAACTAAAGTGACGTTTGTGAAAAAATACAGAATACTTTGAGTTAAGTCACTGCATTTAAAAAAACACCAAAAAACAAACTATCACCTAACTTGCACTGGGCCAGGCAAAACTCGACTGAAACTTAACAAAGTTGGCACAAAGTGTCAGAATTAGCTGGCTGGAGTTGAATATGGAGCTGCAAATATGTAGCCATCTTCAGCCTCGTGAGTTACACTTATAAAAAGTTAATAAATATTTGTATTTTTATTTACACCTCTTTAAAAATGTATAACTCTCTTTTGTCATTTTCTTTTTCATTTCTTCTGTGCCGTTTGTTTTGTTCCATCCAACTCCAGCAAATAACAACTACTGTCACAGAGAAGAACTTTAAAATGCACTTTTATTCTTTTACGAACTTGATATATCAACACTTCCTTTTTTCAGAAGACAATGCACAAAACATATGTTGATATAAATCGGGGTATTAACATTGGTGCATGAGAAGGGGAAACTACATAACAGCGTTTACAATTGTGTCCCAGTACTCGCAGTTAATATTGAGCAGAGCAGACAAAAAGGACACTTAACACAAAAGGGCAACCGTTTTTGTGTTACCCTCATGTGTGATTATTAGTAAACCAGTAACGGCGGACTGCACGATAATGATAGGTCAAACGGTTTGCGAGCTACAGGTGATTTAAAATCCCGGACAGACAAATGGACAGCCACGTTAGCGCATTATATAAGAAGATTTCTTATTCGGTCCACTGTAGTGGTACAATACACTTACATTGAGAAAGCCAAACTAACTTTTTCATGGTAAAGTACATCAGTAGATCTAACTTGAAATAAGACTGAATGAATAGACTCTCTTTAGAAACACTTAGTACTTGTAAATGGACATGGAAAAGGCAATGGACTATATTAACGCCTAATTTAAAGTGTCTTTTTCTATATGGAGTAATTGTCATATGAAGACTAATAGTACAACCTGAAAGCTGTTACACATACAGTATAGGCAATGTTGTGTATTACAGCTTTAGGCATTCTAAAAAGGGGAAAATAATATAATATTACAAAATTTCTAGTTATTTTTGCCAAATGTCATTTGCCTGAAGGAGCTTTAACTCTGTCCCTTTTTCCTTACAGTTTCAGAAAAAGTAAAAACCATATAATGGATGGAAAGATTTTCATGGCACTGGTCCTGTTTTATATGGCCATTTTTCTTCAGATTGAAAGTAAGCTTTGTAAACTGCCAGCCAACACAAGTAGATATCAGAAGTTTTTAAGACAACATTTTGACAATCCAAAGACTTCCAAGAAAGATTACTGCAATGTAATGATGAAGAGGAAGTGCATGACCAACCTTGATTCTCTTGCTAAGAGCAGATGCAAGAAAGAAACACATTTATTCATAGTACAAAAAATCAGATTATAGCTGCGTATGGTAAAGCAGGGGAACCTTTTAAAGACAATCTGTGAAGGAGCACAAAACCCTTCAGTGTCTCTACCTGTAAAATCTATGAGGATCCTAACAAGCGCCCTTGTAGGTACAGAGGAGGTGGGGGAGATACGAGACAAATTGTGATTGCATGTGAAAATAGATTACCTGTGCATCTTGATAAAGCTCCAATTCCTTAGATGCACTTACCAGTAGAAATGTCTTTTCAGCTTGGAGTCCTTTTGTTTCTTCACTATCAACCAAATGGACTCCTTCTGCAATCTTTTTTTTAAGTTAAGAACAGCAATATGTGAAATGAATTAATGGCTTCCTCTACTAAAATATTTTCAAAATAAAAATGCAATGCAAACTGAAAGTAACCTGTTCTCTTTGTAATAACAAAAATGATTATTAAATTGTATTAAGTTTGGCCTTTTGCAGTACACAGTGAGGTGATGTGTGTGGAATTTGCAGTTTCTCCTGTGCATTGTACTGTATGTGTGGGTTTTCTTCTACAAACAAAATTTAGCCTGGTGCATCCCATATTTGATGTGTATGTCCTTTAGTGATGTGAAATGCGGCCTTGTCCTCAGGAATGCTGTGATTACCCTGGGCATAAAATATTAAGCCATGCATTTTTTTACAGTATTAAGAATATAATTGAAGATTCAAGAATTCCAATTAAAGCAAATGTCTGCCTGATTTCATATTTGTGAATGACTTAGCAGAAAGACCAAAATATTATAGTTTGACTTTAAAGTACGACTTCTTATTCGTTTCCCTTCTACAAAATGAAGGGTTTATCTCCATTGACCCTTAAGTATTATTGAAAGAAACTGATGCATACAAAAGAATAAAGGAAAATATGAGGATGTTTATGCAAAAATAATTGAGCCATAATGTTCATCAGCTTAGTCAAAAAAGTAAAACAGTGTGTGTGTGATATATGGTTGTTTTTCTTTTCTTTTCTTTTTTTTTTTTGCTTAAACTAATTTCTTGTGCCCTCACTTCAGGGGCTGTGGGGGGATTGAACTGAAGCCTAACTCTGCAGTATCATGTGCAAGGCAGGAACCAACTTATACATTTCTCAAACCATTTTGTTCAACTCAGTTACTCTCTGCGTGCAGTCAATATGAATGATATGCATTCCAAAATGGAGTTGCTGCATTTTGCTTTGGATTGTATGTCTTTCACATTTGACTGCATATATAGTAGTAAAAGCCTTTCAGTGTAAATTACAGTTTTCACTGTAAAGTGTATGCATTTCAGTATTTAATTTGTGTCACTACACAATGTATACAGTATATTGTAGTATACAATGCATGTTCAATTTAGAGTGTATGTGCTGTTAAGAATGACATTTTTCCCCTAAATGACACCTCATAGATAAGTGCTTGTCAACTTTGGCAACAACATGTCCCGTTTAAAGTTCCTAAAGGATGTGCCTTTGGCATTTGGTTTTCTTTTCTGTACCTTTTTGCTTCCCCTTGCTTTAGGTATTGCTATCTTTTTTCATATTCAGTGTAGAGTTTTTATGTTCTCCTTGTGTCCATGTGGACTTCTCTACAGATACTGCGGTTTTCCACCTATTCTCCTAAATGCGTGCATTAAGCTAATTAAAAATGGCGAACTGGCCACTGTATACTGTATGTTAATGGGCTCAATGATGAAATGACACTTTATCGAGGTCTATTTTCTGCCTTGCCCTCTGCTCTGGTAGATAAGCTCCCACCCTGATGTGCCTAAATTGGATTTAGGTAGTTTGCAAATGGTATGATATTATATGCTTTAATACTGCAGAACTGTGTGGTGCTTGCAAGTGTTAACCCATTGGATTTTTGCTCATGTCATTGCTCTTTTAGGTTGTTTGGTGTTTTAAGAAGGATGGCTTGATTCACCACACTAGTTAGACATTGTGCGACTGTGGCAGGCTCACCCTTTTTATAGGCTAGCCTATAGCTGGCGCTGAAGATGCTTACCTGAATGATGGAGTGCCTGCTCATACTGCTGCTAATGCAGCACTGATATCATTCCTGATTGATGTAAGAGTCACTGCCTTTATTATTTTATAGTCAGATATTTTCTCTACTGTAAAGGGTGATTTTCCTAAAAGAGATACTGGCTTAAAACTAGACTCAACAATACAGAGCTCATCTTAGGCGTAAAAATCCTAGGTTGAAAAAATAATTTATTTTACATTATTACAACTGATGACACAATCATTCCTTAAAGTATGGAACCTTTTGAATTGTTTTTAAAATTCCTTTTTCCTAATTGACTTATAGATTGCATAAAAAACAAAACTTTTGTTTTTTTTTCCACCTTTGTGACAACTCTCACCTCCTCCTATTTCTGTTTTCTCTTGGAATTGAGAAGCATCTTCAAGTTCAGTTCTCGTCACAAAGACTGCTTTCAGTAACTCTCCATTATCCCTAATTGTCTCACCAGTATCTTCACTCACACTTATAACTGTGAGTGAGGAAGGCCAGTTCTGTTCAGTTCAGTCAGAGTTGGACTCCTTCTAGTGCTATGAACTTATGTAGTTTTACATCAGGTGACATCAATAACCTCACATATCATTACACTCAGGGCTGCCTAGCCCACTTAACTAATGCCAGCAATCTTGTTGGGGCCACAGCTCAGCCCATTGGGTGGTACAGCTTATTTTTCTGCAGGCAAATATATTGCAATGACCTCCCCAAATCTGTTAGATTTGATGACCCTATTCAATTCAGTAAAAGGTATTTATTTTAACATATATTAATTTTTTTACCATTTCCTATTTTGTTCTATTTAATGTCTTAGATTTTATAGATTTTGTGATGCCGAGAACAAACATTGTGGATCAGTGGCCTGGTTCAACCTGAGATTCATTTATATTTAGGTAAAGAAGCTTAGGCATACAACTTACTAATGGAAATGTGGTGGCTGGCTTATTGGTAAGGTAACTGGATGAACCATCAGCGTTTCATATGGCCTATAGTATTCTTTGTAACAGCAAAGTAGTTATGAAGCATCTTACACTTACTTCCAGCTAAGAGTAAGAGTTCATATTTGAGAATGTTCAATGTCTTGATTTTATGGCCATCCCAAGCCACAATATAGGACTAATGATGGCATTTTGTTGTTTCCCTGGAAATCCTGAAGCTGGTTTGTAGTTTTCCAATACAAACACTAAGGCTTCACCACAAAGTTAATAATAACTGGGGGCTCTGCCCCCTGCTCGCTTCGCTCGCCCACCCAGGGGTTTGGTTTACTGGATATACAATTGAAAGAAATTGTTATTTTCATGGAAATTGTTACATATGCATTATTTTCACTTTTACTTTAAAACTTTTGTAAAAACAATACTTGTCCTTTACTCCAGCCCCGGGTGTGGTTAAATCTCTTTCTTGCGGGATGTGGGGCGGGGCTGAATGCACACTAAGGAGATGCCGTCGGATCAGCTTCTGTCTTGCTGCTGCTGCTGGTGAGCTGCGTGTTCTGTTTGTCATGCTGCGCGTCGATCATTTAAAAGCGTGTACAGCAGCTGTCCTTTTACCACTTTGTGTCTCTGCCACTCATGTTGTGGGTGGGGGGAGCGGTTAGGTGAACACACGCTAAGGAGAAGTGGTTGGATCATCTGCTGGCTTGCTGCTGCTGCTGCTGGCGAGCTGCGTGTTCTGCTTGTCACTTGTCATTGTTTTAAGAGCTGGGAGATCATGAAGTGTGTTTGCCAAAAGTATTCCAACAGCTGCTAGGTTAGATGTCCATGAACTTGTTTTAAATGTTGTCTCACTGCCTTGTCTCATGTGAAGGTAAAGTGTGTCTTGTGGGATGTCAAATTGTCTTTCGAGAAGATCATGTCTCGTCTCCATTCCAAGATTTTTTTTATAATAGAGAGATAATAATAATAATAATAATAATTATCAAAGAAGTAGTAGTAAGAGGAGGAGAAGAAGAAGAAGTAAACCATTATAAGGTAGGATATTGCGGTAAGTTGTATATAATAGTTGTTACTTCACAACAACTTCAAGAATAATGCTGGAACAAGCACCAAGATAGAAAGAAAGAGATTTACACACCAATTGAGAGTTAAGCCTGATAAAAGGCATTTATTTAACAGTGAATGATCCACAGCCCTTCTTTCAGAAGAATCCCCTTCCCACTGTTATGGGCATGGGAAACTCCTCATAAAGTAACAGTTATGCTGAAATTAGCCACAACTATTCCAGAACTGTTTCTAAAGTCATAGTTACTCTTCCAGTGTTCCTAGTCATCTTCCAGATTCACCTGACATGATCCTTTCTGTGATCCCACATTCTCTTCTATAAGGTTGTATTTCTCTAAGGCCCTGGGAATCTCCACCTGACGCATGAACATTCCCAGGCTTATAAAGAATAAAGCGATTGTTACAGGAGTTTGTGGAATGCAAAGTTCAGTGTACCAGTGCAACATTTCACTGTCAATCACCCACCCTGTCCTGCCTATCTTTTGGGTAATATCCTGGGTGCTACAGTACAGTTTGCATCCACATCTGTATGTTGACACTGTGGTGTCACTTGTGATTCATATATGCATGCTAAAACCATACTTGATGCAATGATCTTTATATGTGTGCCAATTTTCATGAATATAGCTTGCTTAAACATTAGCTCATGTGGAATGGAGGAGATTTGTATAAATCTGCGTATTACGTGTTGTAAGGGCGTTCAAAGTTCAGTACGAAATTCAAGAAATGGTTTGTTGTGATATATCCAAAAAAACTTTGGGTCTTTGCCAAGAACCATCAAATTGGGTGGCCTAAACCAACAGGTTGTGAACATGGCAAAGAGCATAAGCGTTGGCCTGGCAAGAGCCTCGAGAATAAAAGAGAAAACTTGTAAGCCTGGAGATCCAAGAATCACCTCGTGATGCAGGGATTTGACTCTTTATTCACAGCCATCCACTGTTAAGCAGCGTGGTCGGTGACAAGAGTAAACTCATGTCCCAGGAGGTAGTAGCTCAGTTGTGTTACTGCCCATTTCATCACCAACACCTCCCATTCCACTACTGCATACCTGGCGTCCCTGTAGAGCACTTTCTGGCTCAGGTACATCACGTGGTGTTCGGCACCATTGACGCTTTGGCTCAACATGGAACCCAGTCGTGTTTCCAAAGCGTCAGTATAGAGAATAAAAGGGAGAGAAAAGTTAGGAGCAAGTAATACAAGTGCCGATGTAAGGGCCTGCTTTAGGTCATGAAATGCACTGTGCGCAGTATTGTCCCATACCAAAGTATTAGGGGACCTCATCTTTACTAAATTAGTCAAGGGCACCACTCTCTCAGAGGACCTGGGTAGAAACTGGCAGCAGTACCCAGCCAGACCAAGAAAGGCTTGGATCTGCCTCTTGGTTTCCGGATGGGGCCACCTTAGGATGGTGTCAACTTTAGGCCACTGTGGCCCGACCGTTTCCCCCTCCCACCAGATAGCCTGGATATTTGGCCTTGATTAACCCAAAAAAAATTTCTTGGGATTAATACGAAGACCGGCTTTATGAAGTGCCAGGAGCACAGCCTCAACCTGCACTAGATGATTCTTTCATGTTTCGTATAGACATTATGGAGATGAAATACTCTATCCACCAGATGCTGGAAGGTAGTGGGTGCCTCATGCAATCCAAATAAAAGAACCTGGTACTGCCTGTGACCACTAGGGGTACTAAACTCTGTTTAAGCCTTTGTGGAGTCTGCTGTACCTCTTCATCATGTCAAATGTGGTCAAGTACTTTCCTTTTTCGAGCTGATCAAGGAGTTGTCCACACATAGCATTGGGTAAACGTCAAATTGGGAAACTTTATTAAGGCGGCAGAAGTCATTGCAAAACCTCCAATTCCTGTTAGGCTTCAGGGCCAATACGATTAGGCTGGAGCAGGGACTATGGCTTTCCTTGATCGCTTCTAAATCCAGCATTTATTTGATCTCAGTTTCCACTCCCTACTGATCACCGCGGGTTCAGTTATAATGTCATGTAACAATCTTGTTTTTGTTTCATTTTTATTGTATTTAACTTGTAACTTCTATTTCTACCATATGAGGGAGCTTTATGTATACCCAAAAGAATAAGTAGCATTCACTTATGTGTAATACCAAGGCAACGCCTAGTAGATGGCGCTACCAGATGTTGATGCCTGCTTTTGTAGGCTGTTCCGCTCTTTCCTCGATGGCCTTCAACTCTCCACTGCTTCCACAGAGCTGTCACAATGGCGGCGCCCGTGTCATTAGCATGGAGGCGTACAGACTTTGCGAGGTTACGACTTGTATGCAAGCCAGCAGCTTCGATTACAGTATTACCAAGGCGATGGTCGTCGGCGGGCGGTATTTTGTCATCATTGCACAAAAGGGGACTTATAAAAGACGCTTTCCCGGACGCTTCTTCTCGGCTTCTGCTGCCGGAGCTTCTCCAGTCCGTTCCCCAGACGGTCTATTGCGGCTTCGACCCCACGGCTGACAGCCTGCACATTGGAAACTTACTTGCAGTTCTCGGTCTGCTCCACTTCCGCGACGCAGGGCACAATGTCATCGCGCTGATCGGAGGGGCCACAGCTCAGATCGGTGACCCCAGCGGGAAGCAGACCGAGAGAGACAGAATATCTGAGGAAGTGGTGGCCAGAAATAGTGAAGGCATCCGAGAGTGTCTTCACAGAATCTTTGACAATCATGATAATCTTTACCCACAGTGCATAAAGAGCCCCGGCGCTGTGACTGTCATAAATAACAACTCGTGGTACCGGGGCCGAGGAGTCGTGGAGTTCCTGGCCGCTGTAGGTCGCCATTTCCGAATGGGCACCTTGCTGAGTCGCCACAGTGTACAGAGTCGACTTAAAAGCAGCGAAGGCATGAGTCTCACTGAATTCTGCTACCAGGTTTTTCAAGCGTTTGACTTTTACTACCTGAATCAAAATCATGGCTGCAAGATCCAGTTAGGAGGCACGGATCAGTTGGGCAACATCATGTCCGGTTACGAATTGATTCACAAGTAAGATCGGCTTTACAAGTGGCTCAAAACTAATGCAAGTTATTTTATATCTAACAATGTAGTATTGCCAGCTAGTCTATCAAGCACATCCCCACGTAGTTCTCAGCCGAGCCAGAATTAATACATGGAACAAGGTTGGTGCCCTGCAAAGTAAATATTTGTTCGGTTGATTAAAAAGTAAAATTAAGTTTAGTGCAGACTGGTTGGACATGCAAGTAGGAATTTCACTGCACCTGAGACAGTATTAATGCCACTACAGGCCAAGTATCATGTCACGCCAACCATGTGACAGTGGTAGGTGGTACATTAAAGACAGTACAGTTAGATATGAAATTTATTGCTCAGTAATAATGATTTGATTTTTTTTTTCTTCAGGTTAACTGGACAGGATGTGTTTGGACTGACAATCCCTCTAATTACCAGTACTTCTGGTGACAAACTGGGGAAAACTGCTGGAAATGCAGTGTGGCTCAGCAGAGACAAGACCTCACCTTTTGAACTCTATCAGTATTTTCTGAGGCAGCCAGACACAAGTGTTCACAGGTAAGAATGTTTCTTCTTCATCTGCATGGACTGATCTCCTGTTCCCTAATAGTGGCAGAATTGACTGCCACATAGTCTTGGTTCAATACTAAAATTTTGACTTTGGTTTGTACAGTATGCAAGCTTTCGGACCTCACTGCCAATACCAAAACTATTCTAAAGCAAATATCAGATAACTCCAAAATCCTTTCCTCCGCCCTGTTTCCTCTAGACTTCCTGATGCACTGCCTAATTGCTGGCCTCTCTGGTGCACCACACTACACACCGGTTCCCTTTTTAATAGCTGTGAATTCACAATTGTGTCGAAGCTATATGGGGGTTGGTTCCCCATGACGTCCCAATTGTACCAAACACATATCATTACACAACTGCAATAGTGTGTTTTGAGGGAAGGAGGGAGGCTTGGGATTGAGAGGAAAGGTGCCATTTACTTACAGTACTTAAAATCCTGAAATGCTGATTCTGTATCATTTTAAAAATTTTGATTTTTTTTTTGTGCTTTTCCAGTACCGGTATACCACTTATCCTATCTGCCAGCTTGTGTGAACTAATAGTGCAAAAAGAGGTTCAGAAAATGGACACAATTTGAATTGAATTCATTTAGCATTGCTATTGCACCTTAAAAAAAGTTGTTTTACAGCATTACAGATTTTTTGACATTTTTCATTTGATCCTTGAATTGATCTTCAAATTATGCAAAATTCTGCATACAGTAATATACTCACATATAAGTCAGGTCTTGAAACCTGAAAAAGCGATCATAAAATCAGACCCCGACTTATACGCCCGTTCAAAAATGCAACACTTATTATTATTTTTTTTTTACACATTTTCTTGCCTCCTCCAATCTCACATCAGTTTCTCAGACGCATTGAAATTTGATGCAGCAGCACAGTTACCAATTTCTTTTGCTACTTCAACGACGTTTAAAACCAGTTTCATATTTTCTTCTGATCGAACGCTGTATCATAGATAAGGAATGCTCTTACGATAAATGTGGATGAGGGGGTGAAATACAAAAAACACAAATTAGTGCAACCGTTGTTTCGGAATAGTTCGGGTATTACCATGTGGTCATGTAGGCACTATAGAGAGAGGGGGAGAGGTTAGGAGCACACACTGATACAGCGCATTGCCACACCCACATAGAAAAAAAAGGCAGTGTGCTCTGTGGTTACTCTCTCAGGTGGGCGTTAGCATATCATAATCTCTTGGACCAATAGCATGAGTTTTCCGCATTCGACTTATACGACCGACATTCTAAAATACCAGACATTATACAGTAAAATCAAGTCCTGACTTATCTGCGAGTATATGTGGTAAGTATAAATACAAAATGAGCATAATTTCTGATTCTATATCATACAGAAGTATTGTGTTAGCAAATTGTGGCAAGAAGGTAGATAAGCTCTTTAGTTATAGTTAAAATTCACTTGTAGGTGTTATGTGACTAATAAGTAAAGAATATTGGCATAGGCAAAATTTACAAGTACATTTAACATAAACAACTATCGAGGGATAAATGAGACTTGACACATTCATTACAGGGATGGTCTATTCTCACACCTTAAGATTAATTCACACACAAACACACAGCGATCCTATTCATTCAACTATGTATGAATGATGCCTAACTTTCAGTGATTCTGTAATTTTCCACATTGAATCCCATCCACATAAGTACAAATTAGTGTTGTCTAACTGCTTGCCGCTCCTTACTACTCCACTTGGGGATTCACTATCTTCGGCACTAACAAACATATGGGAGTCTTTGAGACACATGCCGGCTTATACACCACTTACCAACCAACGGTGACTTACTTCTTCTGCAAGTGTTCTTCTTGCTGAGGTGCAGCCTCTCAGCCTTGTTCAGCCCTGCAAGGATGGAACAAAATGGGAATCCTCCTGCACCAGGTGCCGTAATATGTACTTTATTACTTCAGCCACCCCTGATACAAAACCAAAATATAAAAATGCAAAAGCAAAGTGATATTTATTAAAGTGTATTATTACTAGAAGCAAGTAAAATGCAAAATACTGTATAATTGCTGGTAAAGTCTAGATATACTGAATTAGAGAAAGCTTAGTGAAAATCAGCATTGTCAAGAATGCATGTTGTCCTGGGCAGCTCTTTGATTGAGTAGTCAGCATGATGCAAAAGGTTTCTCTCTCTCTCTCTCTCTCTCTCTCTCTTTTTCTTTCTTTTGTGTCTTGACCTCTAACGTTGCTTCCTATGTCATTCCTTTGCAGTACTTCAGATTCCAGGATATGTAACATTACACACATGAGACAGGATAGCTATCCCAGTCATTGATAGCTATGGCCAAAAGCTTTGATTCTGTGCCATATCATTACAGTCTCCCCCAGTGTCTGTTTTATTTTACCATTCATTTTGAAACTGAGTATTTTAGACTAAAAGCACCTTGCATTCCTTGGAAGACAAAACATCCATTAAAATTATACATTACTGGTACTATACAGAAAGAATGTACAAATGTATTTGGGTTATAAATTATTAGCTCACAAGAGAGGATGCTTTAATTATAAATTGTTCCGGTACATTAGTTAGTTAAATTGTCTTAAATGTCCTGTAAATTAGTTCCTTTATAGTTCATCATGTTTCGTTTGAACAAAATTAAAAACTTATTATAAGTAGACTGCAGTTTCAAAATATGATGATTTTGCTGTCCAGGACAATAACAAAAGGACTTGTCTAGGGTCAGATACCACCTGTATTTATTCAATTATAAACCAAAAAAAAAAAACTAAAACTACAAAGAATAACTAAACATTAACATTACATTACCTTTAACTTATAGGGGGTGGGACAGAATCTTCAATTATCTATGTTCAAGCTACATTATATTCATGTTCAAACTAAGCAAACATTAAGGTAAATTCAACATTAACATTAACTTAAGAGATCTGGCTGTTAAACCAAATGTATATGTACTGTAAGTCAGTAAAGGTAAGGTCTTTTTTTCCTATAGTGAACCGGTGTTAGACAAAGCAACGCTGTTTCCGTTTTTCTCTGGCATGACATATGAGACTTTCATTGTAAATTCATACTTGAGTTGAAATCTTTTAGTGCAGTAACACCAAGTCTACAGCTTAGCCAAAGGGAAATTCCATAGAAGCTAAGAATGGATTTCTCCTTGAAATTTAGTGGGCCTCTCAGTATGCAGCATGTCAGTCAGTGCATCTGATAAGGCAGAGTCTGCTACAATTCAATTGCCCTCTTGTAAGCCTATCCCAGACTATTCAGGCATCAGAGACCATAATTCACCTTTGCCATCCTTGATGGATGAACCTATACACCAGTTATTGAACTTCAGAGGGCCATCTTAACAATATTTACATGCCTAAATGCATTGAGTTGCTGCCATGTGATTGGTTGATTAGATATTTGTATTAACAAGCAGTTATACTTGTATACCGGTGTATGTACTAAAGTGGCTGGTGAGTTTATATAGACACACATGTTGACTAACACTATTTCCTTGCCTTTGCACCCTATTATTGTGGACAGTTTTTCTGATTCAGGATTCATTCAATGGTTTGACAGTGTTTTTATTTTTTCCGCAATTTTGTTTTAAACACTGCTTTGGTTCTCTTATTTATGAGTAAATGCATTCTTAATTGTTTTCCTTCTAGTTACTTAAAGCTGTTCACATTTCTCAATTTACCTGAGATTGAACACATTGTGGAAATGCACAAGAAGGAGCCAGAAAAAAGAGGTGCACAGAAACGCTTAGCTGCTGAGGTTACAAAGCTTATTCATGGCAAAGATGGTTTAGAAAGTGCAAAAAGGTGAGGCGTTTTTTATTCTTATGGTTTTCTTAACATGGCTTCAGTCATATCTCATTCTTTTTTCTTTTTATAAGAATTCATATTTATTGATTACGTCTAACCACGATTAAATTTAATGTTTCAATAAGCCAATGTTTAATAAACCAGAGTAGGAAATTTTATGCATCCTTCAAACTGCTACAGATTGCTGTTGTACCTTTTAATGGCCTGAAATGTTACATTTGCACCCAGTGATCTGATATAATCTTCTGATTCAGCTTTAGATTAATTGCAAATTGCCATTCAAATCCTAAAGCAGTTTGACCAATAACAATTACCATTGACTATGCACAGAGGAAAATGTACAGTCAGATCCATAAGTATTTGGACAGTGACAGATTTTCATAATTTTGGCTCTGTATGCCACCACAAGGGATTTGAACTAAAGCAATCATTACATGATTGAAGTGTAGACTTTCAGCTTTGATTTAAGGGGTTTACCAAAAATATCGTATGAGCCATGTAGGAACGACAGACTTTTATACATTGTCTCCGTAAATACTTATGGACCTGACTGTCAGTGGTTACAGTTTTAGTACACGTTATTCATTAGTACCTGCTTTTCTCAAAACTGCTTGTGATTGAAGAAAGAAGAGGGTAGGCTATGGTAAATACAACATACTTTTTATTTTGTAGAACATTTACAGCTACCATGTATCCAGAACAATCCTTTTACCTCATTGTGCAAAGTGTTATCAGCATTTTCACTAGAATATTTTTAGTGATGATCTACTGTGAAACTTGTGCATTTCATATTTTTGAAAGTTATTTGTGTTTTCCTGGATGATATTGTTTTATTATTTGCATATTCTTGAATATTACTGTTTAAGACACATCTTTAAATGGTTAAATAAAGCAATTTTTAGCAATATATTTAAGCTTGCCTGCTAAGTAATGGAATACTTAAAAAAAAAATATATATATTACACTTTACTGCACTGTGAAATGGTGGGATTTCAGTGCAGGATAAATAAAACCTGGCAAACTAATTTCAACATTACTATTTTATGCATACCATATTTTCTAGGTTGTTTAAAAAAATTGTTATTTTATGCTCCATTTTGTAACAGGTGTACTAATGCCCTGTACCACAGTAGTTTAGAAGCATTAGAGGCAATGTCTGACCAAGAACTTCAAGAACTCTTCCGAGAAGCTCCATTCTGTGAAATTTTCTTGGAACCTGGCACCACAGTGCTAGACATGTGCCGTAAAGTTAATGCCATTCCTGAAGGACCAAGAGGGTAATGACATTTATACTTTTATTCTTCTGGTTTCATAGTTGAATTTCGCAAAGCTAGATATACAGTGTGTCTAGTTCAAGGTAGAGCCAAGTCCTGAATGAGACACCAGTCTGCAGCAGAACACCTGTAATACAAAAGTATTACACACTCCGGTGTAATAATTATCAGCATCAGGTAAGAAGATTGATATTTATGTGTTTTTATTACTATAATATACATTCACTGAGCAAATTATTAGGAACATGTATACACTTTCTTATCTGTGCAGTTTTCTTCTCGGCCAAATGTGGCAGCAGTACATTGCATAAAATTATGCACATACAGGTCAGGAGCTTCAGTTAATGTTCACATCAAACACCAAAATGGGGGGAAAAAATGTGATCTCAATGATTTCATCTGTGACATGATTGCTGGTGCCAGACGGGCTAGTTTGAGTATTTCTGTAACTGCTGATCTCTTGGGATGTTCACAAACAACAGTCTGTACAGTTTAGTTGGAATTGTGTGAAAAGCAAAAACAGTCTGCAAGCTACAGTTCCGTGAATGGAAACGCCTTGTTAATGAGATGGGTCAGAGCAGTATGGCCAGACTGGTTCAAGCTGACAGAAAGGCTATGGTAACTCATATAACCACTATGTACAATACAACTATGGTGAGCAGAATGCACAACACTTTAAACCTTGAGTTGGATAGATAAATAGGTTACACTTTATTTGTCTTCATGGGGAAATTAAAGTTTTACAGAAACTTAAAATATATATTAAAAACAAAAAACATCGCCCTATTAAACCAGTGCACATAAAAACTTCTGGCTTGGATAATAGAGAGCTGCTGGACTATAGCAGCAGAAGGCCACATCAGATTCCACTCCTGTCACACAATAGCAGAAAGCTGAAACTGCGATGGGCACAGGCTTAACAAAACAGGACAGTTAAAGACTAGAAAATGTAGCCTGGTCTGATGTATCGCATGTTTTGCTGAGGCACACAGGTGTTACTGTCAGATTCTGCACCAACAAAACAAATCCATACACCCAACCTGCCTTGTGTCAACAGTCCAAGTGGCTGGTGGTAGTGGTGGTGAAATGGTGTGGGGAAGGTTTTCTTTGCACACTTTGGGCCAGATAATACCAATCAGTCATAGCTTTAATGCCATTATCTGAGTATTGCTGCTGATCATGTGCATCCCTTCATGATCACAATGTACCCACTGTCTAATGGCAATTTCCAGCATGATAATGCACCATGTCAGAAAACAAAAGTCCTCTCAAACTGGTTTCAAGAAAATGAAAATGAGTTCAGTGTTCTTCATTGGCCTTCACACTCACAGAATCTGATCCAGTAGAACACCTTAGGGATTTGTAGAACAGGAGGTTTGCAACGTGAATGTGGAGCGGACATATGTGCAGAAATGTGTGATGCAATCATTTCAGCCCAGAACAGAATCTCAAAGTGATGTTTCCAACATCTCCTAGAATTCATGCCACAGAGAACTGTAGGCTGATTTAAGAGCAAAAGGAGGCCCTGCCTAGTATTAATACAGTGAGTGCATAATGCAGAGTATCTGTATATTTTATATGTGTTATGTTACTTTCTTATTGATTACTAAATTAAATAAAGAGCTTGATGCTTTGCAGAATTAATCTGCTAAAAAAAATGTAGAAGTATTTTATGGGCTATAAATGCCAAATGTTTGTTTCTGTTTTTATCAGTTCAACCTGAAATTTGTCCTTTTGCTAGATACCAGGTGCTACTTAAGTGCATGGTCACGCCAAAAAAAAAATTAAATTATGTATTTTGTGGTGAAGAATAAATTCCCTCATGAGTTTATAGGAAACTAGCAGGAGTACCCAGCGTTGCCCGGGAATCTATAACCGGTAATTTTGTCAAATGAAAGAAACAGAACATAGAAATAGAACAAACAGTTTTCTGATTCACATTTTATTGTAATAGGTAATACAAGTGGTTATTCCAGAGCCTTTGGATACACTGTATTTTTTGTTTTCCCTTCTGGTGAGAAAATGAACAAATTCTGAGGATTGCCCACTCTCGAACAGGCTACGTAGAGTTCTCCATGTGAAAAGCATTGATTTTTGAAATTGATACCTGCATCTTGCAGTGATTGGCGTTGAACCTTATTAATTGACATAGCAATAGCCAAACGAACAGGAAATTGGAGCCGTTTGAAATCAAAGGGTAACTCATTCGGAATCAGCGGTATTCTTGGTATGAAAACATCTTCACGTCTTGCGCAACTTGTCATGATAGTTGCTTCAATAATATTTGGATAGAGAGTCTTGACACAAAGGCGAGTCCTATTACACAGTAAGGAGCGTCTGTGTTGAACCGTGCTGCTATCTGACAGACGTTGGGGATGGTAACTACAGAGAGAAGTGACATACAACCGCTGCTGCATGTGTGGAAAATGGCGGAGGAAGGATGCTGTCTTTTTAAGGTGAGTCTCTGTTGAAACGTACTGCCATATAACGGATGTTGGCGAATGAAATACAGCAGTATCAGTGCGTGTGGGAGTGTGACACGTGGAAATTTTCCAAATGAAAGAAACAGAACATAGAAGTAGAACAAACAGTTTTATGATTCACAGACATAGCAGTTCTACTCCTTTGTTCCTCCAGTCTGGATTCTGTCTGCTGTGGTGTTTCAGACACCCTTGAAATAGACTTTTTTGTGGCATCTGAAGTGGACCTTCCAATTCTATGTCTTTTTTTCGGTGGAATGGGTATATTGGCGAAAAGCAGGACAATTATAATGTGTTACATGGTATTACGTACGGAATAAGTACCACAGTGAGATGAATTTACCTTATTTACAATACGTCCGAAAGCGAACAAATAGCACCAGTCAGTCAGAAAGAGCAACACTGAAATCGTAGTGTGAGTCAGAAAGTGAGCAAATAGCACCACAAATACGGAAAGCCAGTCACGGGCACTGGGTCGTTCACGTTTTACATTTATATGGCAGTTCCCCTTCACCCGATGAAAGCAGTCGGCTTTCTCATACTTGGACACTTCCACCATCTCTTGGTAGTGTAAAGAAACATGGGTAAAGAGCGAGGCACAGGGACCAAACGTGCAGCTAGATGGTGCCGCCGTTAATGTCTGTTGCAACATGTGGCCATCATGTCGATGATAAGTACGGGGATGTGTGCCGAACGTTGTGTCGGTGAAAAGGTGCCCTGCTCTTGACCACAAACATTTTTCTCAACCAAACATACCCCATGACCTCCTCCTGGTCACAAAGGAAACCCATCACCAGTTTGGTGACGATCGGACGCCTGGTGCAGATTTGTATGGCAGACAAAGAAACATACATAGACTTTGCTTTATATTTTAGATATGCATATAAAGACATGCAGTCTGGGGAACTCCACAATCCTACACCTGACACCAAGTTATTGTATCTTAGCTTATGGAGATGTGATGAGATCTCAGATGAAAAATTGTATCTTGCTTCTTTCTGCTATATGCATCTAATTTTTTAGTAGTTGTGGACTACATTGATTAAAATTGCTACATGTGTAATAACATTTCAGAAAATTACAACCATAAATTTATTTTTTTTCCTTTTCTCACATATTTTTTAGATATCACATGGTAACAGAGGGTGGTGTATGGATAAACCATTCTCGTGCCACCAACCCAGACCAGATCCTGATCCGAGGCCAGCACATTTTGCAGAACAGCCTGTCTCTTATTCGCATTGGAAAGAGGAATTTCTACGTTGTGAAGTGGCTCAGTCTTTGATATTTCAGTCCTGTCCTCTTTTTATAAATCTCTCACTGTGTGAGCTTGTACAGAAAAACCAGGATGCCATGCCAAACAGTTTTCAAAATGCATATTTTGTTTCTGTCTTCTTTCACTGACGTGTTATGCAGTTCACCAACCTGACATTTTTTTGTTTTTAAGATAAACTTTTAAGTCTTGAGGACAAAATAAAGAAGCAGCAGACTTTTTTTGGATTTTTTTTTTTGTTTAGTTAAACCTTTTGTGTATAGAGTATCTTGCAAAACTGCTTAAACTCGTGTAAAGTTTATCATTTTCAAAATTAATTTTCTGGGTCACAATGGCTTACCTAGCTGTACTGGGCAAAAAGCAAGGAGCCAACCTTGGACAGAGAACCAATCCATTAGAGGGCACATTCACCCACAGTTGTTTGTTTTTTTTTTTTTTTATAAGTGGTGGCGCAACAAAAGTATGAGAGTTGACAAGTGTAGAGAAGAAAAAAAGGTGCACCCACAAGTGCATGTTACTAGTAAATTCCCACTCTAACTCCAGTACTTGAGTCTCAAGTTTTTTAATAAGCAGGACTAGAACTCCAGGTAAACATCTGTCAGATTTCTACAGACTAACACACTGATAAAAACACACACCTATGTCCCTGTCTGCAAAATGTAATTGGGTTAAAACTTTGAAAGGGATACCACTTGATCAAAACTTTTCAGCACACACTAGACATGCTGATGAAGTTATGAAGCGAGAGAGTCAAATGCAGCTCAAAGGTTTGTATGGTACGTGTTATTGGTGTATGATGTGCATTGTGGCTGTGTTGTGCCGTACTGTTTTTTTATTTTCATTACCACAGATCCTCTCCTGTGCTCCTGTCCAGTACAGGGTAATTAAAAATCTCTTAACAGAGGTTATGCCATTGCAAAATTGACGTTCTTAATGTAGACATGAGCTTTGGTCATGAGAACATGTGTTTGTTTAGTCAAAGTGCTTGTTTTGCTTGAGATGTCAAGTTGCACTTTTGTTTACTTAGAGTCGATGCAGAAACTGCTTTCCATGCAGTAACGTCCTGCAGTCATCAAAACGTATTACAGTGGCTCTTTTGCAGTAAGACCTTTATTTTGGAGCTATAGGGAATTAGATGAGGAAAAACAAAATATATCTGGTTATACATTTGTGTGCATCACATTTATAAGCATTATTTATATGTGGATATCAACTCTGCTGCACTGTGCTGAGCAAGCTACACAAAGCCAGGTGCAAAATCAGAAGGAAGAATTTCTTCAAACAAGTTCAACATAATTTGCTATTTTTTTTCTCAATTATTACTAGTAGAGGGAACGTATGGCTTCACTCTGAAGCACAGTTTGGCTTGGCTGGAGAGCATGGACCCATGAAATGTTTGACACTCCTGTCTTTTTTATTTCATGACACTGGCCAGTTTTGATTCTTCTTTGAACATCTGCCTGCTCCTTTTTCTCAAAATGCTTTGAATATCTAGCACTTGGAAATATCATTATCAGAGTATTAATGGTTTAAATTTACCGCTGGAGTTTTTTTTTCATCCATCCAACCCGCTATATCCTAACTTCAGGGTCACGGGGGTCTGCTGGAGCCAATCCCAGCCAACACAGGGAGCAAGGTAGGAAACAAACCCCGGGCAGGGTGCCAGCCCACCACAGTAGTTTTTTTTTGCACATTTCAATTCGTCATCCTGCATGTTTTCAATGCTGACCCCCAGTTCTTATCCACATGAGCATGAAAAAAGTCCTGTACCCACAACTTGAATTTTGAGTTCCATGGGACTCCATTCTTGATGTACATCTCTAATGCACATCTTACTTTGCTAGCAACCCTATTTCCTTGTATTATTTGACATGAGGATGTGAGGCGTAATTTACACTACTTTAATAATTACCAAACAATGCCTCCTAAAAAAGCTATGGTTTGAAAGATATATACTAAATCTGGGGTCGCAATCGAAGTTCTGCTTTTTAAAAACCTTTCCGGAATCCGATGCTTTTTTTCCCCAAAGACTGTGCATATGCAATATACATTTACATTTATTTGCTTGGCAGATGCTTTTATCCAAAAGAGGTAAACATGATCGAGTAACGTTAGGCTAGGGCCTGTTTGTTCAGCAAGTGTATTAGGACAAGTAACAAAAGTTGATGGCCACAAGTGAAAAGATGTAACAACTAATAAATTTACAAACATCGGTTTACAATTGATCATAATGTTACAACAAATGAACCAAAGTGTGAAACATCACAGAGCAAAAGTTTTTTGTTTTTTTTTGTCCAATCAATTCGGCAGATCTTCACAGAATAGGTAGGCTTTCAATTGTTTCTTAAATACTTTGAGGGAGTCAACAGTACGGATGGAGTTGGGCAGCTTGTTCCACCAACTAGGAACTACAAAAGAAAATAGTCTTGATTGACACTTGATACCACGCAAAGGCGGCATCACCAGACACTGTTCCTTGCCAGACTTGAGTGGGTGAGAAGGAATTTTGCACCTCACAAGTGTCTCCATATATGCAGGTGCTGACCCATTGGAGGTCAGTGTCATTGATTTGAACTTAATGTGTGCTGTTACATGGAGCCAATGTAGCGACCTGAAGCGAAAAATGACATGTGCCTCTCGGCTGGTTAAATACAAGATGGGCTTCTGCATTCTGTGTAACTGCAGTGGCTTGATAGAACATGCAGGTACTCCTGTCAGAAGCGAGTTGCAGTAGTCCAGATGTGATGAGACCAAAGTCTGGACCAGAAGCTGTGCTGCATATTCCATCAGATAAGGTCTGATCTTGTGGGTTGTGTATAGTGTGAACCTGCATGAACAAGAAATAGTAGAAATGTGGTCAGTAAAAGATAGCTGCTTGTCAATCACCACCCCAATGTTGCATACAGACCTGGTAGGTGTTAGCGACAGTGAGCCAAACTTTACGGAGATGGGGAGCTGAACAGACTGGCTGGCCGGGATCACACGAAGCTCGGTTTTTGCCAGGCTGAACTGTAGATGGTGATCCTTCATCTAAGTTGAATATACATATAAATATAATTATATAACTAACTTGTGAATTTTTTATCCACTTAAAATATTTATATACTGAAAAGGATTTTTTTGTAAAAAATAATATAAAAGGAAAAAGAACAAGTGCAGAAACAAAATGTATAGCTTTAAGACAAGAATGGAGAGAAAACACAAAACCATTTAAGTAAAAGGGTGACAGTAGCCTTATAGCGATACATTATGCCCAAATGCCCAGTCCAGTTAAGAAAAAGTATAGATGAGGCACCTGCTGTATGTTGGCACTACCTGGTGCTGCCAGCGATTTAGCACTTATCTTAATCTGGTTGTCTGTATATCAAGATAAAATGTATTCAAGAGATCTTACAAAGAAATAGACGTTATCATTAAAAGGCACAAAACCTAAAGCTCGTTAACATTTTAACATGCAGGGAAAATTTTTCATCATCGTACATTAAGTGTTCAGTAAATCAAATTGTGCCAGATGTGCGTATTTGTCACCGTGCGTATTTTTCAGGTGCCCTTTTGTCACCATTCTTTTATCACACACCCCTTTGTTGGTGTGCCATCTTTCACTGCAACAGCTTTTTATTTCTTTTTTGAGTTAAGCTCTGCCTACTTTGCACAGTATTCGTAGATGAGTATTGTCTTCATGGCAGATTTTATCTAGTTTGCTCAGCATGCTTCGACATCATTATGGTGTACCACAGATTCTTAATAGGGGTAATGTCAGGACTCTGATTGGGAGGCTCAAGGATACACACTTTTCTTTTTTTAGCTACATAGCTTATAATTTTTTAGACTACAAAAAACAATGTAAGTGTCAGTCTGTGCTCTACTTTGTTTTTATCTCTTGAATTCTGACTTATTTCATAGTAACCACCTCCTCAAATGATTCTTAGACCTCCGTATAAAACAGCTGTCACAGAGCACATGAGCAGCATTACTTCAGCACCATCCATAAGAAATAATCTGACCAGCAATCATCATCTCACATCAGATCACTTTTTATTAAACAAAGTCTTGCCTGTTTATTTCACTGTTGCCAATTTTAGGCCAGTCGTCCTGATTTGTATAGCACTTTGCAGAGTAATCTAATAGTGGATGACGATACAACATTGCGTACACTTCTTGATTATAGAAAGTACACTGGAATATTCAGAGCTTTTAATATTTTGTGTGCCCTTCTGCCATTCTAGGTTGTTTAATAACTTCATACCTAAGGGAGCTGTTAGGTGTTTATTTCAGTGTCACTACCTGACCATTTCCATCACAAAGACAATACGATGGTAACAACTAGTTTATATCACAAGGACCGATTCATTTTATGCCATAATGAAAACATTTGTCCCTGGATTTAACTTAGGATAGCCCATTCACAAGTGCAAAATATTTACACATTTGCTGATTTGTTTCTTTTTGTTTTCAGGCTAGAGAGGTAGGTTGTCTTTATGAAAAAAAATTTCTAATTGAAATTTTACCCAGGACTTTAATGCAGTCATTTTCAGCTTTTCAGTTTTTGTTCCGGGAATTGTTTTCTCATTTCAGCCTCCATTTCAGGGTGGCTAATACATTCACAACTGCATGTAAATCAGGATATCGACTGTCCTTTTCTGTCTACTTGTCTGCCTTTCCAGTGAGTTATGGCTAATTTAGTTACCGTATGATGAAGCGCCAGGCAATGAATCTCGAGGCATTTCCTTGTATGTTGGCATTCGGGAAGTTTCAGTACATTGTGATGTCATCCTGTGGTAGTTAAGTTACAATGTCAATAAAGACGAGGAAGCCAATTTGAAAGACAGCCGTGTAAACCTAAACCATAATACAATCTCTAAAGTGTCTACAGTATTTTTTTTCCCTCTCCATCTATAACATCCATAACTTTCCTGAACATTTTATCATAGTTCCAGTCCTCAGTTATATTATCTGTATATTTTTTAGCAAATTCTATTTTGATTTTCTGGTTTTGTTGTGAAAAGGAGATTTGCATCCAGTCATGTGGCCTTTTGTGATTCTGTGAGCAGCAGATTGTTATACCTCTACATAGTGGAGCTTGGAGGTGGTTGGTGATATCTGTAACAGATTAAAGTATTCCTTCATAGCTATAATACGTTTTGGATCATCAGTCATGGTTGTTTACCTCAAGTATACTAATGATTCTCAATTATTTTTTTTCTCTTTTCAAAATGTTCCACATTATTAATTTTAATATGGCTAGTTTTTTGTCAAGAATTAGAATACCATATTAGAAATGTTTGTTGCTTCATATAATTTGTTTCTGGTTATCTGTTATACTTTGAAAGCTTAAACCTCAAATATGTCCATTTGGTATATATAATCTAGTTAAGGAAAAATTCAAGTGTTTTTGATGTCTAATTTTAAGAGCATCACATCTCCATTTTGCTAGTAGAATGCTAGGACAACTGCCTACCCGGGACACTGCACATCTCATTCCACTTCGGATCAGTTCACAGTTTAGCGTCTTGGCTCTGGTGATGATCTCCTCTTGTTTGTGAATCCCGACTGTTCTTGTTTAGGCTTTGTTGATGGTTGAGCCCTTTTGTTTTTGATAGTCTTGTTTCTGAGCTTTTAGATACCAACACGTAATTGCAGTTTCTCATAAACTTGAACTACTCCTGTTGCCAGCAGGCAGTTTGGAGAGTTCTGTTGAAGCTATAAAAACAGATGGACGTAGTCTATGGTGCAACCCAGCTTAGCCACTTTAAATAATCACCATTGCATAATGTTTTTTATGCAATTCTTGTGGTTACTTCATCACTCACATTGTGTGCTGTGGCGGTTGGCTGCGGATCTTGCCCAACCGGGACACCTGGAAGGACCGGGAGAGGGACAATACCTCCCCTGGGCCATGAGAGAGTAGCTGCCCAGATCTGCATGTGGGCCACGGGATCAGAACTTAGAAGCTCATCCCTGTTGGAGCCTGTGGGGGCGCCTGGAAAATCATGGAACCTTGGAATGCAGCACTTCAGCCACAACTGGAAGTGCTGCCGGAAGAGATTCCATACACACCCGGAGGAGTGCTTCCGGGTGCTCATGCGGCACTTCCACCGCAACAGGAAGAGTCGTCAAAAGATCATCAGGAAGGACCTGGAGCACATCCGGGTGAATTATAAAAGAGGCCGCCTCACTCCATTCATGGAGCCAGAGTCGAGAGGCAGAGGACGGAGCTTGCGACGGGAGGAGTGGAGGCGGCAGAAGAGAAGGGACTGAGAATATTAGTGGTGATTTGTGCACCGTGGACATTGTGTGCAGAACTGTAAAAATAAAATGTGTGTGTTTCGGGACATTTGGCGTCCGTGTCAGTCGGTGTCCGGGGTTCAAGTTCCACAGTGCCCACCCTTGACAGTTCTCAAGTGTTGACTTTGGCCTGTTGAACTGAAAGGCACACAGCAAACAGAAGACCAAAGGCTGAATCCAACAGTACACCTTCATATCTCTTTTTTCTGCACAATCAGTACAAGAGAAGGCATAAATAAGAAATACCTGGCAGCCAGTTATCTATTAATTGTGATCAGAGGAAAAAAATTGAAGGAAACCTGAAATATTGCAGCATAGAAATATTCAGTGATAACTAATCTCAGGCTTTCTGATTGTGTTTGCTTCTTATTCATTTCTCACTTCAGATTTGAAATGATTGTGTGTCAACGCCAATAGATATTGAAATTCACAGGCTGTATTCTTATGGAGAGCACCGTCTATTTATTTCCTTACCAGCTTTCATGGTTAACCTTTGTAAAGTGCTCTTTGACCTGAATTTTACAGTGCTATAACAGCTAAGGTACCAGTTATGCAAATTAAACCTTTTATGACTTGCAACTTTGTGGCTTCTTGTCCATCTCCTCAGTCTGAGCACACAACATCCCAGCTCTGTCTTGGCTTTCTAAAATGTAAACGGTCAAAGCTTCAGAGATTTTGATCCAAAACTGGACTTGCCCATTCCTGCCTCTGGTCAGAATGATTTAATACTTTAATTTATAAAATGATAAAGAAGAGAACACTTGCTGTATACTACAATGCAGAAAAAGGCATCAGCACACCATCCATGTTTTAGTTCAGACCTCATTATACTGCATATTTGGAAACAACATGGATGTTGCTTTGGTACCCAGCACTCAGATTTAATTTTTTCCTGAGTTTTTTGATTCTGATCTCTTTCTTTTGCTGCAACTTTCTGACTCTTACCTTTATGGCAGCTTTCCCTCTCAGATAGTCATGGGAGGAGACAACGACACCTTCTAAAGGGCTACATTTACAGTACTAAAGCCAAGGTACCCTTGAAGTGTTTTGATTTATATGCAGTTTTGCCAATTTGTAAAATGTATTGTGCTTCACAAATGAATTTTTAAACTGCAGATTTTTTTTTTTACTAGAGCATCTATTTTCACAAGGACACGGCACAGTAGTGTAGCTGTCTCATGAATCCTGTTCTACACTTAATGCCAAATACATGCAAGTTAGGTTAATTGCTCTAATTTTTCACTGTGTTAGTGTGAAGGTGCTGAGTGTTTTCTGTCTTGCTCCCTGTGGCAAGTGTAGAGGGCATAGCAGCCACTCAACCCGACACAGACAGACACAGGAGGCACTTATAAAAACTGAAATGCTTTTTATTTTTCTTCACCTCATGGGAAATGCCTTCACTGTTTCCCACAGGCACAACAAAGTCCCACTAAGCACAAGCACCACACAATACTTTTCTTTTTTTTTCTCTCTGTTTTCTTTCTTCTCCACTCCTCCTCGGCAAGCTTCATCTCCCCCTCCCAACTCTGGCTCCCCTCTGTGAGGTCTGTTCAGTCCTTTTATATTGGCTGACCCAGAAGTACTTCTGGGCTTCCACTCACTTGGCCTGCCAGCACTTTCGGGTTGGATGAAAACCTTGTTTCTTCTAAATTCACAGAACCCCCTGGCGACACCCACGGCACCCAACAGGGCTGAGATACCAAACTCCAAGTCCCAGGATTCCCTGTGGGAATCCGGGGCACCACTACACTCCAGGGAAGCTGCCATCTAGCATTTTTGGGGGAGGCAGTGCCCTAAAAAAATCTGCCTTCCTCCGTCCTTCCATATCTGGGTCATTCTGGCCGGGTGGAGCTGGCAGCCATCTCTTTTAACCCAGTTCTTCTGGGATAGACTCTAGCCCCCTAGCAACCACTGAATTGGACAAAGTGGGTCTGAGGATATTACATCATGTATCTGTTTGCACAAGAAAATCAAGTAGAACTTAATTCTACTGTAAAACATTTCTTTTGGCATTTTTAGTTTTTTACACTTGGACTGTAGCATCAATGTATTATCTTGATTCATTTACCTAACTTGCTTATTCTAAGGGAGAATGATGTCTTGTCAACAGCAGTGGGTGAGAGACCATCGTGGAGTACACACACTCAAACAGGGCCAATTTGTTCATATTAATATGAGCATGTTTAGGACATTGGAGGAGATCATCAAAGACGGAATTAAATGTGGAGTTTTGCGGCACCAGCTCCATCTACCAAACCGTCTTTGTCATCTGTATATTGTAAAACATAAAGCAGATCTCATTATTGGTTTATTATATCATGTATAATTTTTAAAACCACTTAGTCCAGTTCACGGTTCACCCTGACTCGACATCAGCTGCAAGACAGAAACCAACTCTGGATGGGGCGCCATTCCAGCGCTGGGCCTGCTCATGCATACACACACTGAGCCAAATCAGAATCGCAAGTTTAGCTGACACAGATATCTTTAGAGTTGTGGGAAGGAAACCCAAGGTAAATTCCTGTTCCTATTTGTATTATCATGAAAACGGTGCTATTTGTTCAATGGGGCAAACAAAATGGCGTCCAAAATTCAAGCCTTAGACGTTTTGAGAAGAGGCAATTATATGCACAATTTATGGTGCTAGTGAGTTGTGACATGTTGCATGCGGATGAGCATGTGGAAGCAAGAATATCACTGTGCTCTGTACCAATGACAATAACAACCCAGCAAACCTGTAAACAAATGGCAGCCAGACCTGGGATTTGAGGCCTGAGTGCCAGCCATTATTGATATATACATGTTTGTATTTGGTAACATTAGGGATCTGTGTGGAAAAAAAATTTGAAAGTTGTTAAAACAAACAGTGATAAAAAGTAGTCTAGCCTGATATGGAAATTAATTAAACCTTGTGAGCTTGAACATTTAAAACTATTAGGGAATGTTACAGTAGATTTTCCGGAGATCTTATAATACTGCTTTGCAATTTTTTTTAAAGTAACAACCCACTGTACTAATTCCTTTTTATAATTTTGAATGCTTCAGTCTTGTCACCTCTTAAGTTGTGTTTGCTTAAACTGATATGATTCATCTTCTTCAATTTCTCTTCATAGCTCATACAGTTCTTCTTAGTCCTAAAATCAGTCTAGTTGTTCTTTTCTGGACTTTTTGTAGTGCTGCTCTGCCTTTTTTGTAACACAGAGACCAAAACTCTACACAGTACTAACTGTCTTGTATGTTATAAATCTTAAGCATAACTGCCTGTAACTTGTACTCCATACATCATGTTATATAACCTAACATCCTATTGGCCTTTTTAATGACTCCTGTACACTGTCTGGATGTAGATAGTGCTGTGTCCACTATGTCTTCTAGATCCTTCTGATAAGGTGTTCTTTCAAGTTGACAACCTCCCATAATGCATTCAAGTGTAACATTTTTACTACTTTGCATGTAATACTTTATAAACTGCTCAAACAAATTAAAGGAACACTTTGAAAACACATCAGATCTCAATGGGGAAAAAATCATGCTGGATAACTATATCTGATATGGAATGGGTAATGTGTTAGGCACGAAAGGGTGCCACATCATTTGATGGAAATGAAAATGATCAACCTACAGAGGACTGAATTCAAATACACCCCAAAAATCAAAGTGAAAAAATGATGCAGCAGGCAAGTCCATTTTGACGAAATTTCATTGCAGCAACTCAAAATCGTACTTAGTAGTTTGTATGGCCCCCACGTGCTTGTATGCATGCCTGACAATGCTAGGGCATTCTCCTAATGAGACAACAGATGGTGTCCTGGGGGATCTCCTCCTAGATCTGGACCAGGGCATCACTGAGCTCCTGGACAGTCTGAGGTGCAACCTGGCAACGTCAGATGGACCAAAACATAATGTCCCAGAGGTATTTAATTGGATTTAGGTCAGGTGAGCGTGGGGGCCAGTCAACGGTATCAATTCTTTCATCCTCCAGGAACTGCCTGCATACTCTCGCCACGTGAGATCAGGCATTGTCACCACTGCACCAGCATAGGTTCTGTCAATGTGTCCAAGGATTTCATCCCGATACCTAATGGCAGTCTAGGTGCCATTGTCTAGCCTGTAGAGGTCTGTGCGTCCCTCCATGGATACGCCTCGCCAGACCATCGCTGACCCCCCCACCAAACCGATCATGCTGAATGATGTTACAGGCAGCATAACGTTCTCCACGGCTTCTCTAGACCCTTTTATGTCTGTCACATGTGCTCAGGGTGAACCTGCTCTCTTCTGTGAAAAGCAAAGGGTGCCAGTGGTGGACCTGCCAATTCCGGTATTCTATGGCAAATGTCAATCGAGCTCCACGGTGCCAGGCAGTGAGCACAGGGCCCACTAGAGGATATCGGGCCCTCTGGCCACCCTCATGAAGTCTGTTTCTGATTGTTTGGTCAGAGACATTCACACCAGAGGCCTGATGGAGGTTATTTTGTAGGGTTCTGGCAGTACTCATTCTGTTCCTCCTTTCCCAAAGGAGCAGATACCGGTCCTGCTGATGGGTTAAGGACCTTCTACGGCCCTGTCCAGCTCTCCTAGAGTAACTGCCTGTCTCCTGGAATCTCCTCCATGCCCTCGAGACTGTGCTGGGAGAAAGAGCAAACCTTCTGGCAATGTCACATATTGATGTGCCATCCTGGAGAAATTGGACTACCAGTGCAACCTCTGTAGGTTCCAGGTATCGCCTCATGCTACCAGTAATGATACTGATCGAAATGCAAAACTAGTGAAAAAACAGTCAGAAAAGATGAGGAGGGAAAAATACCAGTGGCCTCCACCTGTTAAATCATTCCTGTTTTGGGGGTTGTCTCATTGTTGCCCCTCTAGTGCACTCTGTTATTAATTTCATTAACACCAAAGCAGCTGAAACTGACTAACAACCCCCTCTGCTACTTAACTGACCAGATCAATATCCCAGAAGATTCATTGACCTGATGCTATACTCTGATTAAAAAGTGTACCTTTAATTTTTTTGAGCAGTATATTTTCATCTGCCATCAATCTGCCCAAGGCTACATGCTGTCCAAGTCCCTCTGTAACAACTCAGCTAATTCTACATTATTTGCCCTAGTTTGGTAACATCTGCAAACTTAACCAACTTATTGATTCTATTCTTGTTTAGATTGTTTATGTACATTAAAAAGAGTAGTGGACATAGCATTGATCCCTGAGGTACACCACTTTCAACATCACCTAATTCTGAAGAGGTTCCACTCGCCATAACCCTTTGCTTCCTGAGTTTGAGCCACTTGTGTACCCCCCTACAGACCATGCTATAGAATTCTACTTGTTTGAGTTTGATTGCTATCCATTCATATGGTATCTTTTCAAAAGCCTTCAATAAATCAAAGTACCTCTCTTATCATATGTTTTTGTTGCTTCCTCAAATAATTCCAGTATACTGTATTAGTGAAACAAAACCTTCCTTTTCTAAACCCATGCTGACTGTTCAGTAAAGCTCTCGTTCGTGCCATGTGCTGGTCGATCTTTTCCTTAATTATTCCTTCCATTTTTTTGCTGTGATGTACGTTAAGCTTACTGGCCTATAGTTACTCGATTTCCCATTTTATTCAACAGGATAATATTTGCTAGCCTCTAGTCTTTAGGAATTTCCCCAGTGTGCAGTTATTTTTGAAAAAAAAAATGTGTCAAGGGTTTATATATGTACTGACTTTAGCTTCCTTAAACACTCAAGGATAAATGTTTTCTGCTCCTAGTGATTTAGGAGCTTTCAACCAATTTAATCTAAGCAGCTCTTCTCTCTTTACAATTTCCAAATCACTATGTACTTCCTTTGTAGATTTAGTTAGATTTATTTAGATTTTATTTATTTATTTGTTTAGATTTAGTTTATCAACTTAATCACATGTTAAAACATCAATTTACTGCAAGTTCAAACCATTTGCTACTGTCTGTATATACTGCTCACCTTTACTGTTCATCTGTTCCTTCACTGTTCTTTTACTACTAAAATACTGAAAAAAATCTTCTTTGGTGTTTTCTTTAATATTTCTCTGCAGCTATCTTATAGACTTCCTAATATCTCTCTTAATGGCTACTCTCATGCTCTTATGCACCTAACAGTTAGCACTGGAGTTACTAGTCTTACAGTATATGCCTTATACAGCTGCTTTTTCCTTTTTAACTTCATTTTTACTCCCTTATTTATCTACATCAGAGTTTTCTTTAAATTCTTACTGCTTCTAAATTTTTGGATGACCTTGTCTGACATTATATATAAAACACTTTTTAAAATTCCCACATTTCCTCAACTGTATCCACACTTAAATGTTTATTCCAGTTTATCTTACTGAGTAAATTTGCTTTCCTGGCCTAACATTTAACTAATTTTGTTTTAGAATATGTGCTCCAAAAACTGTGAAATGTATTATACTATGGTCACTAGATCCTGATGGTTCAGTCACCTTTACCCCTTCAGTTCTATCCTAACAGCCAGATCTTATATACGTTATTTGCTTCAATGATTTTTTACCACCTCAGAGTTCTCAGAGTCTTTCTGCAGCTCTGCAAGGTCCTGAAAGGAATTAGAGACCTCCAACTGTGGGTTTCAATGCCCCTGGACAGTGTGCACCTCTTGCTTTGTGCTAACATCCAACCATGCTCTGATCTGGTGTCTCCTCTTTCACCATTTTGAGAATACACACTATATCTTTCTAAAGGACACCTGGGCAAGATAGAGCAGTTCTTTAGCACAACACAGACTGGCCACCTCCTCCTCAAGTTCAGTGACTGTGACTTTCAATCTGGCATCTCTTGCAGATGTAAGAATCCTGGAAGCAGGATATACAACCAAGGAGAGACTTTGTGTCAAATGAGCGGTTGCTCATGGAGTCCCGAATGAGGCACATTACCTGCATTATGAGGGAGCGCTAGTTACAGTACTATGGCCATGTGGCGCGTTTCCCAGAGGGTGATCCGGCTCGTAAGATCCTCATTGTTGGGGACCCGAGTGGCTGGATCAGGCCAAGGGGTTGCCCACGTAACACCTGGCTGCGGCAGATAGAGGGTCATTTCCAGAGGGTGGGACTGGACCGTGTGTCTGCCTGGGGGGTTGCTAACCGGGATCCCGAGTTGTTTCATCGTGTAATGGGTGCGGCAACACACTGTACCAGTACATGCACCCCAACTTGACTTGACTTGATACATATTATGGTCTGTTCCGCCTATATACTGTAAAAACAATACAAAGTGGACCTACCATTCTTAAATTCACACAATTCAATTCAGGGCAGGAGCAAAGCAAGAGTCAGCAATGCAGAGGGCCGCCAGTCTATCCCATTCAATCACACACCTGCACTGGGGCCTAACCTGTACATTTTTGGGAATGTGGGAAGAAAACCCATGCAGCAATGCAGAAAATATGCAGATATCACGGGGACAAAAGCCAGGCATGGGCTTGTGTATTTAATAATTAGAACAGCATTAAGAGCTAAACATTGTGACACTAACTTGTATTTGCCCATGCATTGTTTTCCACAAGAAGTTGCATTTTTAACATGAGTCACATATTTTTGATACACCTAAATATGTGATTTGAATCCACAATTAAGTTACCCATTCTGTGGACATGCTATATCCTCTGAAGGTGTCCTGTGGTGTCTGGCACCAAGATCTTTTAACTGCTTTAGGTTGCGAGGTTAGACCTCCATAGATTCGACTTGGTTTTATAGCACATCCCACAGATGTTCATCAGATTGAGATCAGGGGAATTAGGAGGCCAAGTCAACAGCTTGGATTTTTTGTCATGTTCCTGAAACCATTCCTGAACAATGTTTGTAGTGTTGCAGGGTGTATTATCCTGATGAAAGAGGCCACTGCCTTCAAAGAATGCCATTACCATAAAGTAGTGTACGTGGTCTACAACAATCTTCAGGTAAGTGGTACATGTTAAAGTAACATGTACATGAATCCAGTACCCAAGGTTTACCAGCAGACAGTTACCAATAGCATCACACTGTCACCGCCAGCTTACCTTTTTCCCATAGTGCATCCTGCTACCATCTCTTTCCCAAGTAAATGACACACACACAACCAGTCACATGATCTAAATGAAAATGTGATTCATCAGACCAGCCAATGTTTTTCAATTGCTCCATGGTTCAGTTGTGATGCTCACATGCCCATTATTCAGGATTTTGGTGGTGAGTAGGGGTCAGTATGGGAACTCTGGCCAGTCTATGCAGCCTCATACACAGCAAGTTGTAATGCACTGTGTGTTCTGACATCTTTCTTTCATGGCCAGCTTTAGGTTTTTCATCAATGTGTGCTACAGTAGTTCTTCTGTGGGTTTGGACAGACAGGCTAGCCTTCGTTCCCAACACACATGAATAAACCTTGGGCACTCATGAATCTGTTGCTGGTTCACCAGTTGTCCGTCCTTGGACTGCTTTTGGTAGGTATTAAGTATTGCATACTGGGGAAACCACACGTGACCTGCTGTTTTGGAGATACTCTGACCCAGTTGTCTATCTATCACAATTTGGCTCTTGTCAAAATCTCTCAAGATCCTTATGCTTGCTCAATTTTCCTGCTTCCAACACATCACCTTCAAGAACCAACTGTTCACTTGCTGCCTAATATATCCCACCCCCTGAGAGATGTCAATGTAATGAGATAATCAATGTTATTCCCTTCACCTTTTGGCTACATTAATGTGGCCGATCAGTGTGTGTTTAAATTGCACTGTTTGTGACTAATGTGGACAGTAGGGGGCACCAAACACTTAAATTTATTATTTTTACAGTTACAGTTTACAGATACAACAACCCCACCAGTAAATCCACATGGACACCAGAAGCTGGCAGAAACTCCATCCTGGATAACTATATAGACTGCTTCCGACAGAGAGTGAAAACAGGGATCTTAAACAGGCAGCAAAATCGGATAGAAAACATTACTGGGGATGAGCGGAGAGCCATACATTCACTAAGGGAAAATACAGAAATCATTATCAAACCAGCAGACAAAGGGGGTGCTTTAGTCATCATGAACACATCAGATTATATACAGGAGGCACAAAGACAATTGCCCAATACTATGCATTATCACAAACTGCAAGAAGACCCAACAGATCTCTACAAAAAGGAACTAAAAAAGATAGTAAGTAGCTTTCCTCTTGACATCAGGGATCATGTAAACAGTTTAATTCCTGATAACCCCAAAATGGGTTACTTCTACATGCTTCCTAAAATCCACAAAGAAGGGAACCCAGGAAGGCCTATCATCTCAGGAATTGGCTCCCTTACAGAAAAGGTTTCAGGCTGGGTGGAACATATTCTTAAACCCCTCGCCTGCAACACAACCAGCTACATCCAGGACACCACTGACTTCTTAAAAAAACTGTCTGCTTTAGGCCCCTTACCTGAGGAAACCTTACTGGCCACAATGGATGTTGAGTCTCTGTACACAAACATCCCCCACGATGATGGCATATTGGCATATGAAACGTACCTCAGACAACATGATTTACCCACAAAGTCAGTAATAGAAATGATAAAATTCACTCTGACACATACTCTATTCTCTTTTGGACAGGATTGCTACTTGCAACAAATGGGCACTGCAATGGGCTGTCGGTTTGCACCTCGCTATGCAAACCTATTTATGGCAAAATTGGAGGAAGATTTCACGTCAATGTGCATCTTAAAACCAATGTTATATCTCCGTTACATAGATGACATCTTCATAATCTGGACTGCCAGTGAGAAGGACCTCCTCTATTTTCATAATGAATATAATTCTTTTCACCCCAACATAAAGCTGAAGCTGAATTACTCAAAAACAGAAGTCAGCTTCCTTGACACCACCGTTCAACTGAAAAACAACATCCTTGTAACTTCTGTTTTTCACAAACCAACAGACAGACGGACCTACCTAAGAAGTGACAGCTTCTACCCCAAGCATATAAGGTGCTCCATTATTTTTAGCCAAGCAATTCAATACAATCGTATTTGCTCAGACCCAACAGACCGGGATCAACAACTGCAGGAGCTCAGACAAGATTTCATTAGACAAGGTTATACCCCCAAAACAACAGACACTCAAATAAGAAGAGCTACTGCCATACCCAGAGACAACCTTCTGGAATATAAAAACAAAGACAACAAGAACCGCATCCCCCTTGTTGTCACCTACAACCCACATCTTGAAACACTTCGAAAAATTATAAAAGAACTTCAGCCAATGCTAAACAACGACAAAACACTGAAAAATGTATTTCCTGAACCTCCCCTCCTGGCATACAGACAACCACCAAACCTTCAGCAACTTATTGTCCGAAGCTCCCTAAATGAACTGACAGCAAATGGCACATCTCCCTGCCTACAGAAAAGATGTAAAACGTGTGCCCACATTTACAATACAGACCGTATAGTTATACCACACTACCGACTTGAACATCACATAAAGGGATAATTTTCCTGCAGATCATCTAATGTTGTCTACCTAATTCTCTGCGTGAAATGTCCTGACACCGCACTCTACGTGGGAGAAACTGGACAAACACTCCGCCAGAGAATGAATTTGCACAGATTCCACATTAAACATGGCAACACAGATGTTCCTGTAGCGGCCCACTTCAACAGCCATGGACGCTGTGAGAGGGACTTTAAAGGCACAGTGCTTATGGGCAACTTCAAAACACAGCAAGAGAGAAAAGAATGGGAAGTTAAACTCATGTTAAAATTTAATACATTACAACATGGGTTGAATAGAGACAAGAGTTTTATAGCCAGGTATGAGGACTGTTTGCATCTCTCAGACTGACACAGATAACCTGTCTACAGACCCATATTGTTCTGAAAAACTCATCACAGACTTCAAAGGACTTTGTTGGACAGTTATCTTATCCAAAAATCTCTTGACCATACATTGTTTTTCTCTCTCTTGTTAAATTAATCTTAGCCTGAGTGAACCTATTAATTTTTTACATTTAAGATTTTTCATTTAAAGATTTACCATTGTTGTTTCTTGTCCTAGTGTGTGGATATAAACACAGGAAACTTCAGTTTCTGTATTACATCTTGCCTGAAGAAGGGGCCTGGGTTGCCTCGAAAGCTTGCATATTGTAATCTTTTTAGTTAGCCAATAAAAGGTGTCAATTTGCTTGGCTCTTCTCTAATATTTTGTGATTATTTGATGGTGTATTAGTACTTGTGCTCATGTGAAAGGCTTCAAAAAATATAAATATTTTTAATATATTAAATATTTATAGGTTGCTGTGTTAGAAACATTTAAAAATAGCTATATTTTTTTTTGATCCAGTTATTGTCTTAGGAAATTTTTTTAACAATGTAATTGATTTTATTATGGGTGTACTAATATACAGTGATTGCTTTCCTTGTAGTTCTCAAATGAATAACCAAAGAAAGCCTTCACTTTTCTGAACCCCTCTTTCCAAGATAAAGGGCCTAAGGAGCTTGAATCAGTCTTTGCAGTGTAAAGAGCCATATTTAGATTGGGCCACGGCTTATTGCTGGGCACACTTACTTGTACTTATGCACTTCCACGTTCCTTTAGAATTAGCAATTACCCTAATGGGAATACTTTGGGGGCATAAGAGGATATCCAAACTGGCAGGAACTGGGCTAGTAATAAAAAAGTCATGGTCCAGGAGGATACCACCATTTTGAGCTCATAGTTGATAGATGCCTAGTTTTCTTAGTTATGTCGACCACTCAGTCAGTAACAGCACCCTACTGTGTATGTGGGCACTGCCTTTAAAGTAGGTTAGCAGGTACCAGAGGACCACACCTGTGCAATTCAGTGGAAGTTTTAGCAAAAGTAAAGACCAGTCTGTTTGTGTAAAGACATGAAATGGAGACAAGCCTGGAGTGATTTCATGCTGTTGGTTGCAACTAACAACTCAGTAAAACGGAAGTGCTAATACAGGCATAGCAGAGCTCTCATCTCATGATATATGACAAATTAGATATGGCAAATGATGACTGAACAAAAAAGGTGGTGCTTCTCAACCACAGTGCTGGTGGATTGTGAGTTCCTATTGTTTATAATAGTAGTGGGACATGGTGGGTTGTGGTGTATAGCACAGGTGTCAATATAGGCCTGGAGGGCTGCAGTGGGTGCAGGTTTTCTTTCTAACCCTTTTCCTAATCAGTGCCCAGTATTCACTGCTAATTAACTTCTTTTCCCTCTATTTTATAATAGCCCTGTTTTTAAGGATTAAGTCTTCTGAATTGATTCTTTTCTTCATTAAATGACAGCCAAACAGAAATGGGACATGAAACGAGCCAACAGATGACCAGCTAAATTGGGGCTTCAAACTCCAACCAGTTCCTTAACAAGAAGCTGATTCTGGTTGTTAATTAACCCCGTTAGTCAATTCCATGGCTTGTTGCTGCTCTCTTTTTGCCACAGCAGACATTTCCAAAACTGTTGATATTCTGTTTTTTTTCTAAGAACTCCTGAAATGTTTTGGTAACCTGAGGGATCAACCTTACTGAGACCTTCATCTTTATTTTCAGATTTTGTTTGATGGGTACAGGTGAGCTGGTCATGTCCTGTTTGTTTTATGTCACATTACTGTCCGGCTGCTAATTAAGGAAAAAACAACTAAGGGGCCTGAATCAAGCTAATTAAAGCTAAGGCTAAAGAAGTTAATTAGCATCAAAAACTGGTCACTAATTAAGAAGAGGGTTAGAATGAAGACCTGCAGACACTGTGGCCCTCCAGGACTGGAATTCGACACCCCTGGTGTATAGTGAAAGTGTCACATAGTTGGTAATGCTCGATTAATCAAGGTGGACATCTCTCTGACGATTGCACTCATTACACTCTTTCTCTAACGATTGTGCTTGATCAAGGATTGCAAAGACACAATGGGTGGTGGTCAAAACACCAGAAAGTTTGAGAAATACTGAGCTAAGGAACACAAATACCAAACACTGTCAAGTGAATTTCAGTTGCTCTGATGGACGGACTAGGATATGATGAGAACCTAATGAGGTCCAGTCTATTGGGTGTCAGACATGCAGACTGATGGCAGTCTTGTAATTATATGGGTATGTTCTTGTGGCACACATTGCAATTCCTCATAAGAGCAGAGCAACATATAAACACAATTGGCTATCTAATTATTGCTACCCTCCATGGCATCAGTGTGCCAATCTGAGAGAAATTTTCTAGCAGATAACGCACCATTCCAAGGGCTGGGGAAGTCCTTAAGTTTGAGGAATGTGGAAGTGAATATTTTGTCCAGTTCAGTGACCTCCATGGTCATTCGATCTTACTGCAAATGAGTCAAGAGCCACCAGCTTTAAATTTTAAAACACATTGGAGTGAGCATGGGTTCCACTCAAATTCTGGATTTCCTGTTTGCAAAATGTAGACCAGCCTGTGATCAAGTAGCCACTCTATGTCTCTTTTAAATCAAACTTAAGAAATAAAAAAGATAAAAAAAAACCCAGAAGATCTGCAAGACATTCTGGTTAAGTGTATTTTTTCCACACTCGCTTATTTTGTAGATATTTCCATCCCCTCATATTTTCACAAATCTTACTTTAATTTTTTGCTTTAGAAACCCGGGTGGATGAGAACTGAAATTAGAATAAAATTAAATACTTAGAATCAGGAAGATGTTGTGGTGTGTATTATTACAAGGTCTTAACTTAAGTCGGGCACAATCAGCTTACCACACATCCCATTTTCATGTATCTGTGGCTCACATAAATATATTGAGGGCAACAGCTGGAAAGCAGAAAATCTAAAATAAACGATTACATAATTCCACTTGAGTAAGAACGGGAAGTCCCAGGCCCGGAGGGTCAGAGGGTCTGCTTTTTTATTCCACCCACGCGCCTCATTAGAGGTGAATTCTTATTTTTTTCTTAAACTGTTTCCTCTGTCAGATTATAAATTAAAAAAAACAATTCTAAATTTGTTCTGTCAAATCACAAATAAACTCAGTGATCGCTTTATTAGCCAGAACAATCTATTAGCATCGAGGGATGGATTCAAAAAGTTTCTTCTTCAAAACAGCCTCATTCTGTTTGTGTGGATTTTTTGAAGACCTCTTTCAGATTATAGCTGCTGTGTTGGACTGAGATCTGGAGGGTGTTCAGGTCCGTAGAGTAAACTGAATTCACTGTCATATTTGTGGACCAGAATGAAATGACGTTGGCCTTTTGACACGAAAGCATTCTTTTGAGAAACAGTAGATTGTGGCTGTCACAAGAAAGAATTGCTCAGCATCTCAGCCCTCTCTGTTTCAAAGCTGGCAGTGAGCACAGGGTGCCTCCAAGTCAGAAGTGAAAAGAGCTGAAGAACCTGTGGAACAATCATGCAACACTGCAGCCGGCGATCTCACTCTTAGCCATACTTTTGCCACAAATGTGTCAACGACAATGATTTGGTGTGCTGTGGAATTCAAATCACACTCCATTCTAGTTAACAGGTGTAATGTCTGCCAAGAAAGTATTTGCCATACCATTTCACTACCACCACTGGCCTGCACCGTGACAGACGAAAGGATGTATTTATTCATGCTATTAAGACTAAATTCTAACCTTACTATCCGCACATTGCAGGAAAGGTTTAGATTTGTGGGACATTTTTCAAGTCTTTAGTCAATCAGTTTTTCTGATCATGTACTTACTGTAGCCTTATCTTTCTGTTCTTAGTTGACAAGTGTGATACTCAGAATAGTCTTCTGCTGCTGTAGCCCAACTGCTTCAATTCAGATATGCTAAGCTTTCAGCAGGGGCATTTAATTCAGGCCCTGCCCTAATGCGGGGGCTCCACAAACGTTACAAGTAAAAGAGTATTCAATAACATGTCTGGTCCATCCTAAAATACTATAAAGCCTCATATAAATAATATGTATATATATATGGATGGAGTGCAGTTTTGAAATTTAAAAAAGTTACTCCTTCAGTTCTTCAGGCTCATTTGTTTAGCTAATAGCTAAGCTTTCGCCATATCTCAACCAGATACTTCTTAAAGGTTGTTAAGGTTTCTGCTTCAACTACATGTTTTGGTAGTTTGTTCCAGATTCCCACAACTCTTTGAGTAAAGAATTGCTTACTGGCTTGAGTCTTAAATGCAAGTCCCCTTAACTTCTTCTGGTGTCTTCAGGTATGTGATTTACCATCTAGTCCAACAGATTCTGCTTGACCTACTTTATCAATGCCTTTGAGGATTTTGAAGACACACGGATTAGGCCCCCACATGCTGTCCTGTTAGAAAATGGGTAAAAACAAGTCAAGAACATTGCATTGCGAAATAAAAGTGAGAAACAGTGAGAAAGAGCTCTCTTTACTTCAACTTTGATTCCACTCACACACTTATTTGCTACCAGCTAACTGACAACTGCATCTGGTCAAAGATGTATTGTGCACAAAGAATGTGGCAAAGGGGGAGACTGCAAGCACAAATAACACATAAAACAGTGCAATGGATTCAAAACAAGAAGTAACAAGACGAGTGAGAAATGATCATGCAACAAATTATGAACATGACAGTGTCAGTGGCCCATCACAAGTTACCAATGCTGACAATGATAACTTAGCAAACACATGGCTAAACACTCAAGAAAGCCCACTTGTCCTCACTTGATCTAAAATCAAACACCACAACGTTATGATGACCCCTATTGATCATATGCTAAGTCCTTGGAATTTGTGTGCATTGTGCACTGGGCATACATTAAGATTGGGTAGGGAGTGGGGTAAATGACGAATGCCCACTAACAAGCTTGCCCCCCAGTTCAAAACCCTTGGCGTTTGATGTATCAATGTTGTAAAAAGGTGGATTTTTTAACCTTTGTGTTAGAGTCTGGCAATTGTCCTCTGACTGGCATCCTTATCGGGTATTTTTGAACTCTTGCTTACCCATTCTCTGTAAATTCTAGAGATTGTCATGTTTGAAAATCCCCGAGGACAGCTGTTTTTGAGATGAGGGTTCCACCATGACTACAATCGACAGTCACATCACGGTGAAGGTCCCATAGATCAGATGTTTTTCCCATTCTAATGTTTGGCTGAATAACAACTAAACCTGTTGTCCAACTCTGCCTGCTCTATATTTTGAGTTGTAGCCACATGATTTTCTGTTTGGAGGAGCAGACTGTGTGTTTATTATATGTGATTCAAAGTCCAGGAAATGGAACTAAAAATAGGCACATTTATTTGCCCCCCTCAGCTCACATTTAACATTTCTCTTGTTTATTTTTGCCTACCCAGTTATTTGTGTAGAATTTGTGTATTTCTAATGTGTACTCTTGATTCCTTCCATATTGCATTAATTGTTGACTCTTAATTTGCCCAATATGGCTACAAGGACATCTCATATCTCAGGCAACATCATGAGCAAACCAGGATGGAAGATTATTTTGTGGAAAGAAGCACTCAGTCACACAAGAATGACCAATTAACCTGATGGATTTGTCCATTTGATGAGAACCGGAGAACCTGGAAAAAGACCCACATGCAATTTATTTTGATTGCATACCGCATGTCTGGTCAAACAAAGAAATCCTAACAATTCACCCCTCCATGGATGATCTTTTTCAAAGTCAGGGTCAATAGTAGCTGCAGCTGGAAACCAGTCTTTGAAGAGGTGGCAGCCACCAGAGGTAGAAAAATGGTTTAATTCTTCATCAGATCTTCTTAATTTAGTTCAAGTTGAAAGGCGCAACACCAATCCTGACAAGTCTATCACAGGCACACTCCATACTCACGTACACAGACTCAGGACAGATTTCCCCATTAACCCAACACAACTATTTGGAATGAAAACTGAGAAGCTGAAGAAAACCCTACACAAGGAGTACATAAAAACACCAAATATCACCCACCACCAAACTTTTATTTAACAAAGTGGCTGGAAAACTTAGGGTAGGAGCATTCAGTGGGAAAAAGATGAGCATTAAGAGTGAATTCTTAAGGCAAATTAATAAGGCAAAAAATGAAAACTCAAGCAAAATATGTTTTTCATTCTTTGACCAAATGGGAGTTTTGAAATCTGAGGTTCTCATAAGCATTTGAATAGTCAAATAATGCTTGAAAATCAAGGGACAGTATATAGAGCTGATGTAAGAACAATCTAGATGAGAACATGTCATTCATCTCAACAAAGCTCATCAGTGTTATCCGTTTAATTCTTAAAAAATAACATTGATTTGAGTTTTAAAGGTCCCTCAAGAACTGCCGTCTTCCACACTTCTTAGTAACTTATTCCACATGTCTGTGGTTCTCTATGTGAAAAAAAAACTTCCTAGTGTTTCTGAGAAATTTACCCTTAAGTGGTTTCCATCTGTGTCTCTATGTCCCAGGTGAACTCATTTTAAAGTTACAGTTTTGATTTACTGTATGAATTCCCTTCATAATTTTCATGTCACCTCCTTAATCTTCTTTTGTTAAAACAGAAAAGGCTCAGCTCTTTCAGTCTTTCCTCATAACTCATCCCCTGTAGCCCTTGAGTCAGCCCAGTCGCTCTTCTCTGGACCTTTTCCAGTGCTGCTATGTCCTTTTTATGTCTACAGTAGTCGCCTGTACACTGAAATTGCACACAGCACTCCAGATGAGGCCTCACCAGTGCATTATAAAGTTTCAGCATAACCACCATGAAGTATCCTCTAAAGTAATAGATTACACCTGGAAAGTTGGAATAATACTCTGTTTTGACCCATACACTATAAAATAAGGTAAAACTACAAGAAAACAACATCCCTATCTTAAGGTTTCATTGTGAAAAGGTTCTCAGTGCAGTAGGCTGTACCTCAAGGGACAAGAGATACTCATATCAATGATTACTACTGGTTAATGAGCATCATAGCATCAATGGTTGGTTATGTCTTGTTGCATTTAGCTGTTACATTCAACATATGGCATATGAATGTTCAATGTAAGTGTATGTGACTAGGTCCATTGATCTTCTTCTTCTTCTTCTTCTTTCAGCTGCTCCTGTTAGGGGTTGCCACAGTGGATCATCTTTTTCCATATCTTTCTGTCCTCTGCATCTTTATCTGTTACACCCATCACCTGCATATCCTCTCTCACCACATCCATAAACCTTCTCTCTTAGGCCTTTCTCTTTTTCTCTTCCCTGGCAGCTCTATCCTTAGCATCCTTCTCCTAATATACCCAGCATCTCTCCTCTGCACATGTCCTAACCAACGCAATCTTGCCTCTCTGACTTTGTCTCCCAACCGTCCAACTTGAGCTGACCCTCTAATGTACTAATTTCTAATCCTGTCCATCCTCGCCACACCCAATGCAAATCTTAACATCTTTAATTCTGCCACCTCCAGCTCTGTCTCCTGCTTTCTGGTCAGTGCCACTGTCTCCAACTCATATAACCTAGGTCCATCGATAAAGCAGAAAATTCAGATGACAAAATATATGCAGACAGAAAATAAAGCTGGGCCTGAAATAAGTTAAGTCACTTAACGCAATAAGTGGTTCGTCAATCTCAGCTTCTCCTCCTCCTCCTCAAAACATTATACACCTTTCCTGTCTTGTTAGTACTACTGGTGTGTCCCTTTGGTCCCTTCTTTGACCATTTTATTACCATATTCAGTAGTTAATTACAACAAATAATGGATAGAAACACATTCTGGTTTCTTCATAGCTGGCCTTATATAACCATGTGTTAAGCTGTTTGACCTAAGCAATAGGATGCTCAGATTAAAAAAATTAAACCTAATTTCACATGATTATGTATGCAATGAGGCGGCACAGTGGTGCAGTGGGTAGCGCTGCTGCCTTGCAGTTAGGACACCCGGGTTCGCTTCCTGGGTCCTCCGTGTGTGGCGTTTGCATGTTCTCCCCGTGTCTGCGTGGGTTTCCTCTAGGTACTCCGGTTTCCACCCACAGTCCAAAGACATGTAGGTTAGGTGCATTGCGATCCTAAATTGTCCCTAGTGTGTGCTTGGGGTGTGTGTGAGTGCCCTGTGGTGGGCTGGCGCCCTGTCTGGGGTTTGTTTCCTGTCTTGCGCCCTGTGTTGGCTGGGATTGGCTCCAGCAGACCCCTGTGACCCTGTAGTTAGGATATAGTGGGTTGGATAATGGATGCAATGATGTATGGATTAAATATTTTTGCTTTATAGCTGTTAAAAAGCACAGAGAGTATGGCAAGAAAAATGAAAATAATGACAATAAGTTGGAAAAGAAAAAACAGTCAAAAATTCTTGAAAGAACAAAAACACCAATCTTCTGTGCTAAAAATAGCATTTTATCAATGATTGTGGTCATGAAGCTAAGCAGAACATCAGATACCAGGAAAAATAATCTTGGCAAATTGCTAGGCATACATTTGTTTTAATTTAGAAAAATCCACAAATTAAGACATTCCTTCTGCAATGCGAAAATCTTGAATAGGCATTACCGCCAAGAAAACAGCGTCGCAAAATGGTGTTGCAATTAAACAGTAAATCAAAAATAAAAAAAAAATAAACATGCATAGAATTGTTCAAATGTGAGCCTAATTATCCAATAACTCTCATTCATGACAAAATTTGTGTAAGAAGGTCTGAGTCTTTACTTAGTGCAGAGTGATTTAGAAAAATAAATAGAATTGCATTGTGCTGCCCCTCTTATTCCTTAATTATGGCCAGATGAAGAGCTGCATATAAAATATTCCCTGCCACTGAGAATGGATGCAATGGCTTTATAGCTGTTTTTCTAAATGCAGTTTTGGATTTTTTAACTTCAATATCAAGGTTTCAGTGTTTTATATTTTCTAGAAGTTTTATTTTTTTCTAATTGTTTCTTTTATGTGATAATTAAAACTCAATTTTCATATTTTATAAAGTTAATTAATACTTAGAAAGAATCCAGTTTTCTTTTCCCCTCATAGGTGAGAATGACATTAAAATTAGATGATAGCTGGCACCATGATCATTACCCCGTCAATCCACTCTTTCTTTTACTAGGCAAGTCACAAAGACAGCACTCAATCACCATTCTAAAAGTCTGTGAGCTTCTAGTTAGACCCTTACATTCATGCGCTGTCAAGCTACATTATTTTCAAGAAGACATTTTCAAACTGACTATACAAGAGAGGGCTTTGTTAACCAAATGACAGGCTTGATCTAGAAGAAACATAAATAGAAAAAACGATTTATTATATGGGAGACATAGCAGTGCTAAAAAAAGAGGAGAGTATGGCCCAAATAGGAGGTAATAAAAATCCAATCTCTTTTATATTCTGGTTTACATAAATGGTCATTGCAATTTAGATGTTTGTCTTGCTGTTTTCCCATTATGTGAAGTTCTAATAAATCAGTGACTTTTCATTGCACATATACCTGTATAAAAAATTTGAAAAACATAATAAGTATATGTAACACAGAGATAAAAAACATGTGAATTAGAGAAAAATGATGTTGTGGAAGAGCTGAATGCAACTGTGTGGCATCTACTTCTAAACCCAAGTCTTAATGGAATCTAAAAGCATTCCTTCAAAAACCAATATTCAGTGATGTCCCTGCTGCAGTCTTCTGTCCACAGATGATATTAGGGGATCTTCAAGAGCAGAGACGGACACAAGCACTCCTAATTCACAGGATCATTTACTTTGAAGAACGGCCAGTGGATACAGCCATGTTGCTCTAGCAGGTGTCAATATCTTCATTTCCAAATTTGCTTATCTGGCTCAGGATTACAGCAAACCCCAGCAGAAACGTACACGAGGCAAGATGCCATCTTGGAGTGAATTGCATTTCTCAGAATGGTAATAGTAAGAATCATCCCATTTTCACCTTTTAATCTTCAATCAGTCTGCAACTTTTTTTTTTAACTGAACGTGCATTGTAGAGATTGTGAATTACCAATAAACCATTTAAATTTTATGACATAAAAATACAATAGGATGTAGAGGCGAAACAAATAACATTTGCTTGGAAGTCTATTTTAGATCTGCACATTATAAAAAAGGAAGAATTGCTATGGTTTAAATAATCTTGTAAAAAGTTAAAATTCACTGGATCCTTTGCACATTTACATTTAAGAGAAATCTCCTATTTATACACCAAATTACTGGAGTCAAATGATATTTTTTTAGGTGCTTTAGTATACAACGGGAAAAGCATGCACTGTGTCGCTGTGTCTGTCTGTCTACCCGCATGAAGCAACTTGGCTCCCAGTGGATTGATTTTGTTGACATTTTGCACACTTCTTCTTCCAGAAAATATGTCAAGAAACTTTCCTTTTCATTGAAATATCTTGAATACAGTGTGCTCTACAAAGTATTGAAATTTCAAAACTTCCCATTGCAAAGCATTTTGCAAACTTTCAAATTTTAAAACAGAAATATTCTGAGTAACTTCAATTATATGTTGGTTTACGGTTTCAAGTTTACCTTTGAAGAGGTC
>JANRMT010062795.1:17984114-18003419 GCA_026402145.1 Polypterus bichir lapradei | reverse complement strand
CCACCCGCCTTAACTGTCAATCCCCCACAAACACAGTCTCTCGGAATTTGCATAAGCACACCCCTTCACCTGCAATTTTAACTTAGTTACAAAGTGATCAAAACTCTCGTTTATATCCTGCGTCCTCTCATTAAACTTGTATCCCGCATTACCCGTGGGCATGAAAAACGCCAGCGGCAGCCTGTCTATTAACTTAATTTAAAGTTTAGGTTTACACCTTGCTTTGTTTCCGAAGTAGCAGCACTCATGAATATGGTAGTATATGTCACTCGCTCGCTTCTTATTGTTTCGCTGCCTTCTCAATTATATAATGCATGTTTTCTTCAGCGCATTTTGGAGCTCTTCCTGGTTTTCTACACACTGCGTTGACAGTCAGTTCACGTGATTACGTGAGAGGCGTGATTATGTCACACGAAACTCCGCCCCCACGGCTTTCAAGCTCAACTCCATTACAGTAAATAGAGAAAAATATCTTCCAGTTATGACCATTACGCGTAGAATTTCGAAATGAAACCTGCCCAACTTTTGTAAGGAAGCTGTAAGGAATGAACCTGCCAAATTTCAGCCTTCTACCTACACGGGAAGTTGGAGAATTAGTGATGAGTCAGTCAGTCAGTCAGTCAGTCAGTCAGTCAGTGAGGGCTTTGCCTTTTATTAGTATAGATTCTAACTTTCAAAGCAGTTAACTAAGAATACATCTGAATGTTACAACCATTTTGTTACTTGTTTATATTTATTTTATTTCAGTATTGTAAATGCACGACAATATACAGTAGATTCAGGAAGTATTCAGAGCCCTTCACTTTCTGTACACTTTATTGTGTTGTAGACTTAATTTTAAATGGATACACACTCAACAAACCATAATGACAAAGTGAAAACGTTTTCAGAAAAGTTTGTAAATTTATTAAAAATCAAAAACTGAAATCTGTCATTCATACACTTTAAGTATGATCTTCTTGATCAAGTACCTTCTTGTCTGGTTACTCAGTTTGGCTGGACGACCAGCTCTAGGAAGTGTCCTGGTGGTTCCACATTTCTTGTGTTTCACAGCTATTGAGGCCACTGTGCTCCTGAGATCACTCAAACCTTTAGAAATGGCGTAGTGGCAAATTGTGATTTAATTGTGGAGGTCTATAGAGAGCAGCTTGGTTTTTTGTCCTTACATGCAGTATGAATCGTGGGCCTTATTTACACAGGTGTGTGCCTTTCTAAACTCTGTCCAATCAATTTCATTTGACACAGTTGAGCTCCAATCAAGTTCTAGATGCATTTCAAGATTAGTTACAGCAAACAGAGTGCACCTAATCACAATCAGGACTGCTACAACAAAACGTCTAAATAATAATATAAATGAGAGGTTTCAGTTTTTGATTTTTAATAAATATGCAAACCTTTCTGAAAACATGTTTTCAAAATTAAGACTAAATCTACAACAGAATAACTTACCTCTACATCACAATAAAGTGTGCAGAAAGTGAGCACATGTCTGTTTTGAATCCAAAAGTATATGTATTACATATTTTAATGGTAACTTACAGTAAAATATTAAAATAATTGCATGAAACTATTTCTACTCTAAGGTGGGCTGGCACGCTGCCCGGGATTTGTTTCCTGCCTTGTGCCCTATGCTGGCTGGGATTGGCTCCAGCAGACCCCCTTGACCCTGTGTTATAGGATATAGCGGGTTGGAGAATGACTGACATGACTATTTCTACTGTATTTAGTTAAATAAATGTGTTTTATCTTACTGTATGCTAAATTATAGAAGACAATTAATTTATCTCTTGAATATTAGGCTGTTTCTGGCTTAATTGATGGTGCAGAGGTACAAGGCCTTGGTCAACTAGATGTTCATCAACATTTAGAGAAAAACATAACATACAGCACAGCATTAAGAATTCAGTTCTTTTACATGATTCAAGAATAGACGTTTAAAGTACAGACATGTGTAGAATATGCTACAATGAATGGCTTAACTATGTTTAAATCTTTGCTGGGTTTCTACCTTAGTCACGTTTAACACATCATTTGGCCTCGTTAAATGCTTGAGGCTCAAGAGTAGAGGTATGAAATGTACAATAGCTAAAATGTAAAAGATAAGCTGTTCAGCTTTCAGACAGGGAATATGATAGACTGAAGCCAATTTAAAATGTGAAATACAAGCTTTATTGGGTTAATGATCAGAGTATTTTATTCGCATTCACTCAAGCACACTTGTTATGATGACCTGTTACTGTATCTGCACAAGTTGATAGTATTCACACCAGACAAGAGGGAGTTGATCTAGAACGACTAACATCCTGAAGAATTGGGGCTATTCGTTCTGTAATGCATCATGCTTACATGACCACTGACGTTTAGTCGTATTATACAGTACTTTTTTATTGTCTGAAGTAAATTGCATCACAATGTCCTCAACAGCTTGTACACAGAGCTATTTCCTTATTTTAGAGATTTTTTCAGTTTGAAAACCAAACAGGACAACTATTTCTCAGTTTCTCTTTCTTTTTGGGCACCAAAGCTAGTTGGACACTTGTTAACATCACTGCCCGAGATTACGATTAATTCAGTGAAACTTCACTGTGAGGTTCTTGTAATGCTCTGCATACTTGTCCCAGTGATTTTACGATTTTGTTCACACATAATTTGAGACAGTATATTTCTAGGAATCATACTTCTTCTTGATCTGAGTAACTACTGCATCGAGTTTCCTGGTATATGAATGTTGTGTTTCATTTACATGACCTTGACCTCCTAAATTACCAGTAAATTCCTGGAGTAACCTTCCTCTGTAAAAGACATTTTTCTGTGGATGTAATGTGTCAGAAGGGTCTGAGTTGCATGATATTTAACTAAGTGACCATATAAAAACAGAATTTCTACACATTGGAATCTTTATTATAGAAGATTTGTTCAAAGTGACAAAGTTTTTATTGATATTCGAAAAAAACAACAAATTATCGTCAATTAGTTTCCATTACCACTATTTTTATGAGAGAATATAATTTACATGGACTCTGTAGGGTTTTCAAAACACTAAAATGAAGTTCCACCAACTTACTTCATTTACCTGCTCATTCGTTCTTCAAAAGAAATGGCCATTGAATAATACTTTAATCCGTGTCCAGATGTTGGAAGGTCATCGACTTTGTTTCCACCTTATTGCATATTAATTATAACAAGATTACATTTCAGCAGTAAAAACAAAAACATGGGTGTGACACATTTTCTGTCCCTTTTGGAATTCTAAACATGCAATTTCTGATACAAACCAGCAAGTCATTAAAAAAAAAAACATGCAATCTGTTTGCCTTTTATCATGATTAAAAAAACCCCAAAACATAAAAACTATGAGTGTCTCTTACAGTGCATTCTTCTCCCTTTGGTTTCTTCTTAGAGATTAGGAAGACAATTTCTACATTTCAATGTATTTTTGTCTTTAGGCACTGAAAATACACATTCATTTTGTAAAAGAGGTGACGGTTGTAGCTGATTTAGTAGTAATTGTGGTAGTAGTAGTAGTCACATCACAATAGGTCCCATCCCATAATCCCCTAGTCTTTGACAAGCCTGTAAATGTGGTATTGAGCTCCATGCTCGCTTGTTGAAACTTCAAATACATAAGCGATGCACAGAAGAGTCTCTTGTGTGTCTCTGTTTGTAACAACCTAAAGCAAAAGAAACAAATACATACAAATTATTATTTTTAGCAGGAGGAAATAATGTAGTGTTAGAGAGAGTAGCTTTGTCATCCTCAAATGCTTTACCACAGGTTTAGTGAGTTAAATATAGGATCTGCATTTTCTCCGGGCTTTGTAATTTTTATAAACCATTATGCAGGTCAAAAAAAAAACCTCACAAATAAGCAGAAGTTGCAGAGAATTTGAGATACTGAGGATATAGTAGCAGTATGGGCAAACAAAACCAGATGGAGCAACTAGACCATTGTTGTTCATGAGCAAATACTCAGAACAGGAGTCCTCAATTTCAGTCCTGGAGGGCCACAGTGACTGCTGGTTTGTAGTCCCACCCAGTTTCTTAATTCAAAGCCAATTACTGTATTGATGCTGAAGTCATTATTGGTAAGTTAATATTTTTTGCTGAATTTGTGAAAAATCCCCAGCCCTTAATTGCTTACTTTAATCTTAAACAACTGGATTCCCTGTTTTTAATTGCTTCTTGTTTTCTTAACAATGACAATGAGGTGGAAATGTCAAAGGAGCCAGCAGCTGACCTGGTTGTATTTGTTTTGATAAAATATTTGGAAAGAAACAATACTGAGAATCTGCTCCAGTGCCTCGAATCATTTGGATAATAATATGCTCAGATAGGAAAAATCTACAATGCATGACAGAATGAAAGCAAAGGAATTAGATAACAAATTCCGTTACCTACAAGTATTCCTGCCTCAAATGAGAACAAAAATCTGTACTTACTGTGACCCTCCAGTGCTGAGCTTGATGATCCCTGACTCACAAACTTGTAAAACCTCTGACCGCCTCTCTTAGCTTCAACATGTTATGAATCCCATACCAGAGATATATGCATTGTATTGTGCACTGCAAATGTTAATGGTGAGGTCTGCGTTGATTACATTTCAAACCCTCTCAGATGGGTAGCACAGCTAGTTTTAAGACTTTTGACATTTTAAAAGCCTGAGCCTTGTTCTGGGCCCGTATAGGATTGAAAGCCTGGATCTGAGTTTGTATTTATGCCTGTCTTTGAGGGTCAGACATAGTAGGTCCTGTACCCAGTTTTATGGCTTAGTGTGCCTTAAAAATCATTTCATCATTTACTCTCCAATTTGAGCTCCTACTCCTTGCTAGGAGTAGACGTAGGACAAATTCATAACTACCTTTGACGTCTTACTCCCAGATGCAACAAATTCTTATCCTAGCCAGAATTTTTGTGAAATTCCGTAGAGTAATTCTGAGACACTTGGTAAACTTGGAAACTAGTCTGTTTTTTTGTTTATTTTGAGGCCTACTCATCCTTTTGTCAATTTTGTGTTACAGCATCAAAACAACACACATTAAATTGGTGTACTTTTGACAACAGCAAGAAAGTGCTTTCTATGGAAAACATGAATTCATCCTTCAATATCTTGAATTTTCCTCTTCTAGTCTATCATAATGTCTAGTTTGATGTACCCCATTTCACTTACACCCAGTTACTAACCAACTTAACTTCAAGTCTTCAGACTTCAGGAGCAAACCAGAGGGTTTACTGCCCCCAATAAGGAAAACTACACATCCTATATTATTTTTCTACACGAACACACATTTTCTACAATAATTACAAAACTGAGAATATGAAACAGAGAATGTTTTACCATTGAAAAATGGTGACTTACCTGCAGAATAGTGAAATTTTCCAAGACACTGTTCATCATATACTTCTCTGGAAGGTGCTTGAGTTTATGAATGAAGTTGATCATGTATTCACATAAAGGCGAGCGATGAATCCGGAACACATAGCGACCACTTTCAAAACGAGCGTACTCTGTCTAATATAAAAAAAAGGGCAGAAAGACACACACTGCAGTTAAATCATCTCTTGGTAGCCAAAACCAAAATTTAAAGATACCTTTGTATTCTTGTTGATGTTATTGATTGTGTCTTCATTTTATATTTCAATGTCTTCAGTATGTTCTGAATTGGATACTCAGTTATTTATCAGGACAGTTACTTTACCAAAGCAATTTTTTACATCAGTGGTTAAAATCCACTAATAGCTGTCATTAACCCATCCACAAATTAATCAATGCATTGAACTCATTTAACCAAGACCCTATCCACATTACTACATTTTGGTTTAAAATTCAGACATTTATCTCCATTTTCACTTTTCATTTAAACCAGCCCATCACCTCCGAAAAGGAAGATTTCTGAAAATGCTTTCCAGAGCCAAATTCTTTTGTAAGCAATACGCTAATCGCACTCTGATTGGCTTGTGCTTATTTCCTGGCCCTTTCCTCATTGGAGTCCGCTCATTACAACATCTGATGTACTGATTGGTCACCTTTCACAGAATAAAAACATATTCCAAGATAGTGAGCATAGAAGAGTTGCTTTCCATGGTGGTTACTGTGCTGCTTACCAGTATGCATCTAAACTGCATTTATTTTTAATGCTGCATACATGTGGAAAAAGCAAATTATTTACCCTTCGCTACAGTTTTGCAATAAATCCCATGGCCGGCGGTATTACTGTTGTAGTGAAAAAGTTCAGAGCCCTGTGAAAATCAGATTGTAAATAACTCTGTTGACAGTCACTTATCAATATTTCTTACTAAAACTTAATCAGTTCAGTAAAAAAGAGTGTTTTCTGCAGCAAAATGAATAACAATGCAGCCGAACTCACAATATTGCAGGTCACAGAGAGAGAGAGAGACACGAAGCACAATGCAGTATAGTGAAAACACAGGCATGTATGCATTTATTTTCTCTATTGCGTTTGTTTTTCAAATATTGTTTGGTTCAAGATTCACCATGATTGCTGTGGACGACTCATAATCAATCATATTGCAAATGACTATAGAGCTAAAGTCTTTCTTTTAGTGTCGGTTTACCATTTGCAGCATTTTTTTAATGAGACGATGACCTTCACCAACTCTGAAGACTGTTTTATTCAACTGTAATCAACGCATTAATGCGACATGGAGGCAATCAGCATCAGCTCCTTAATTAAAGAATTTGTTTCTTTTTCTATTCTGTGAAAGCAGTATCTTGATTATGCTCATACTTTTTAAACCACATAAAGCACACGGGAAATTGATTTTCATGTGATTCTGAGTTTTTCGTTACACAGTGACTTTACGGAGTCTGCATGCATGCACAGTGTGAGCAAATGTCTACATCATATGTATTTTCAGGTGTTTCAGTATGGACAGCAATCATTTTTGTTTAAAAACTCTTTTAAATGAAAACGTAGTAGTGTGGATGCAGTCCCAGTTCAGGGTCATGGGTGATAAGACCTTAATTTATGGGAAACAATAGAATATGTTAACTTTTTATAAATTGTATACAAATATTGTGGAGTTAACCATTTTGATATAATTTTAATACATTATATAGACTGTAAGAATGCATCAATCAAAACAAATTACATATGGTGTCACCATTCTAGGGTCAATGTCAGTCAGTCAGTCATTGTCCAGGGTCACGGGGGTCTGCTGGAGCCAATCCCAGCCAACACAGGGCGCAAGGCAGGAACAAACCCCGGGCAGGGCACCAGCCCAACACAGGGCACACACACACAACAAGCACACACTAGGGACAATTTAGGCTCGCCAATGCACCTAACCTGCATGTCTTTGGACTGTGGGAGGAAACCCACGCAGACACGGGGAGAACATGAAAACTCCACACAGGGAGGACCCGCGAAGCGAACCCAGGTTTCCTTACTGCGAGGCAGCAGCGCTACCCACTGCGCCACCGTGCAGATGGGTCAATGTCTTTCATTGACAATTTTTAAACAGATGTTCAATTTGTTCATTTTCTTTTGTAACTGATTTGGCCTTAGCACTTAATAGAGGTCAAGCCCAAGTGTGTTGTCTCATGTAGGCCTACAGAGGATCGTGAATTTTCTTACTTGTATGTTGCAACATGTTGCCACTCTCAGGCACCCCAATCAACAAGTATTACAATGTCTGGGAGACAAATTGCCGAAGTCTCATAAGCAGTATGGTGTAATGTATATGAACAGCAATGTCAGCATTTAATCCACATGGAATAAGCACCTTGAACATTTGGGTAAAACTTTTGACGCCCCTTAAAGAGGCTTTCTTCATGTTATCCAAACAAAAGGTAAGAAGCTAAATCAGGTGAGCATCTCAAATGAATCTATTAAATATGCCAAATAGTTGGTTAAGTAGCATAGTTACTTTACAGAGAGTTCCCACCAGGCATTGGTGCAAGCAGCTGACAAGGCATATATATGTTGTAAACGTTTTTGAAATACAAAACAAAATTGCAAACAGGAATAGTTACCCTGTTATGATCATTATATCGTCTGTCTGAACTGGGTCCTTTGCTAATACACTCTACCCTACCTTCATGGACTCCTTTTTGGAAACAATTTCTTCTCTTCTCCTAACAGGACAACCTACTGTACAGTTCCCTTTCTCTCTCACTCTTCATCTCTCTCCTCTCAGTCTCTGATCCCTTATTCCATTTTTTACTCACACTCTGGTCATTGGTGTAGCCAGGATAACTTCACATCTGTTGACCACCCACCTTTCTTTTTCTGGTAATTGTTTATAGGACATGAGATTAAACAAGACAAATGGATGACCTATTGGATTGGAGCGGGGGTGTCGTGGACATTGCAGCAGGTTAGGAAAGATACCAGAGGTCATGGAACCGAAATCAGCATTCAGTGGAAAAAATGAAACCAGCTACAAGGCCAGCTCTAGCGTTTTTGCTACCCTAGGTCAAGCTGTAAATGCCCCCTACCACCATTTTTAATAAATGAAATCAAAGAAAGTAGCAGCTTAGTACAGATACTAGTTGAATTAATATAAATTTGACTTAGCATTTTAGCAACTGGGTATATTTTATTTGCAAAATGTGTAAATGCAAATAATATACAAATACAACAATATAACATAATGGGTAAGTTAATTGATTGATGGTAGGTTCATTTTACAAACAGAACAGCAGCTTAAATAAAATATTTAATTAAAAAGGATGCAGATGACGGCTACATTGCATGATGGGGAGGATTGTATAAGTTTTACTAATTTAACAAATTTCTCACATTAGTGCTACTACTACTACTACTAATGACTATAATAATATAAAACAAGCATAATATTCATAATTAAATATGCAATTCAATAAATGCTAAGGTTGTAAAGTTTATGCTGGCCAGTTTATTGATCATGGCAGAGTTCCAGCTGTTCAGTATTTTGAGGGTTCATAGCGTACGAGAACAGTAACAGGAGTTCCATAGGCTATTCCTGACATCCAGAAGTTATCCCCAGATTACTCTTATCTCCAAGCAGATATTGGTGTTGGCTTAAAAGCCTCTATTGTCCAAAAAATCTTTAAGACTGGAGTCAGGAGGAAGAGGTTTGTAAAGAACTGAAGGGAGGAAGAGTGGACAGAGTGGATTCAGAAAGGTATAGGTGGTATGCGAGATGTTATGAGAGGAAGGCTTTCGTATATACATTGGTGGGAAAGTGCTGAGTGCAGATTATCTGCTACACGATGGGGTTTAAGTACTGTTTAGTAAGATGGCAATGCGTTGTTTATTTTCTGATATTTACATATATTGTGATGGTTTAATTGATTTTGCAATAATCACACCCTCTTTTGAATACTTCTTGCCTTCCTTGGCATTATTTGGGTTTGGAGATAGTTCGACAGCATCCCCTGCTGTCAACACCTAGTAGCAAACAGAGTTTATATGAAGCCAACATTCAGAACAATTTTGGATGCTGCTTGCATGCTTGTTGGACGGCTTACACCCTAGCTACCTCATCCAGTCCATTGAGAGCCACAGTGGGTGCAGGTGTCTATTCCTACCAATTCTTTATTAAATAAATAAATAGATAAATAAATATATATATATATTGCATAGTTTTTACTGTCAAATAATGCAAAGAGTACGTGACACATGTTTCGTCCTAATTCTGGGCTAATCAGGTGTATACATTCACTGCACCCCCTCTCAGTGATCGAACCTCGGACGTCAGCGGCGAAGCCTCTTTATGTTGCGCCACGGCATGTGGTTTGTTTATTTGACAGCATGTAGGGGTAATTACATTCATGGCATTCATAGTCTGAATCACAATCTGATTGTATGGGTGGTTACGCTTGTGGTTGGTCTGCACGGCCATGGATGTGGCCCTAACCCTAACCCTAATATATTTATATTTACCAGTTTCAAACTTTATTGTATCAATCCAGAAATGCACAGGGGGGTTGATTTTTATTTTTAAGAAATTTAACAAATATGAAAAGCTGTACTGCTCCCTCTTTTTAGGAAATGGCTGTTTTATTACTTTTGAAAAGGCTTGATTTTTAATCAGTTGCTTGCTGCTGATCACCAAAGCAGAGACGAAAGTGATGTAGCTGCTCCTGTCATTTACAGTACACCTGGGTCTGTTCTTTGTTATTTGTAAAAAATGAAAGCCGCTTTAGAAAAAAATATATATCCTCATGTAATTAACTGGCCTTTTCCTCCACTCAGCAGGCAGAAAGATAATTCAATGTGAAATTTGTATTTCATTCAAAAGATTTCAATATACAGAAGTCTTCTTTTCATTTTCATTTTTTTATTTTATACCCTAAATTGTATCCAGATAACGACAACTAGAAAAGGTGTGACACAGGCACTAACTGTTAAAGAGAAGCAGCTATTTTAGTGACATTAGCAGGTTGGTGCTTAAATAACAATGGCATTTCAAAATAAGCACAACAAAGTTGCAAAATCTGGAAAATGCAATCATATTTAAAAAAAAAATCCTATCATAGGTCATTCTATAGTGAAATAATACAGTTCTAAAGTGTAGTAAGTAAGAATAGGCTTAATTAAAATAGGAAATCCAATTAAAAGCAGGTCTTGATTCACCCATTTCAGTCTCCATGGACTGCTATGTAGCTACGGCTTACATATTTGTCTCTTGTGTTTGAGCTAAGGGGAATCAAGAACTTTAAATGAATAAAAATATAAATGAAGAGTTGCATGAATACCCATTTGAACCACCCAATTAATAAGTAAATGATGTCTGCTTGTTACTTGAAAATTCTGTCAAAGATGGACATTTTGCTAATAAGAAAAAAGGAAATCACAATGCATGTTAGAGCTTGAGGAGCACCTGCCGAAGCTAATCAATAAATTACAAGAGTGATGAGTGAAGAGGCAAACAAATGAGCTACCTGTGTGGAAAAACTGGAGCTAGCTGGCCACCTGTTCTCTCCAAGTATTTCAGAGAAAAAGAGACACTTTAAAGGACATCGCCCTCCCACTGAAGAGTTCAAGGTTTGTGAGTATGAAGCTTACTATCCTATGTGACTTTGCTTAAAAAATGAAGGCTCAAAATACCGTTTACAGCCTCAAACATATCACTATTATTAGCAAAGAGGGGAAAAGCTCATGGGGTATCTCTAGTTTCCAGGGGTAACAGGATCCACAAATTGGCACTCTTCCAGGGTACATTGATGAGAAGCCTGTTTGGGTTACTGCCAAAGATATAGAGCGGTGTGTATCTCTTGGCTTTTCTCCAGGGGTGAGGATATGAGGTGATGAGGGTGTTGCCGTGTCCAATTCTTGCAGCTGGCACCAACAGATTCTAAAGTCAACATGCCTATCAAAATCATCTTCACTTGTATGGGGCTCACAGGGCGATTAATAAAATACTGCATTGGATGTGGAAGCAAGTATTAATAATACTGAGCTTCATTCCCAAAATCAGGCCTTTTTATGCTCTTTAAAATTACATTGCTTTCAGATTTTGGGTACTTGATCAAATTCAGCCTCAGTATTTTTAAACATTATTATAAAATGTAGCTACAAAAATGAATAAATGAATGAATGAACCAAAGAGTTTGTGAGAAGGTTTCTTGAAAAAATAGCAGTGATGTTGATGTTACAGCCTAAAGTGCTTGCAATTAACAATGAGCCCTGCTATGGACTGGCAACCAGTTCCAGGGCTATTTCGTGTCTTGAACCCAGTGCCGCTGAGATAAACTCTGGTCTCCTATAACCCTCAGTTGGATTAAGGGATTTTGAGAATGTTTTGTTATTTTATGCTATTAGTATTACTTGAATTTCTTGAGTTTGGGTGGTTAAGGTAGGACCCAAGATTACATCCCAGTGGCAGAATGATACAAACCGAGATAGAAATTGCTTTAAAGGTATAGGATACATCACAGGTTAGGTCGTCAACTCATTTCCCAGTTTCTGCAAAGAAGCATAGGTCACAGACACCCTCATGACTGCCACTGGAAACTATTCAGTATGCACAGCAAATGACAACTGATGACACTTTAATATGGCAAGGACAGAAGTCACTGCCTTCATAAAAAGGGTCAAATCACCGACAAATTCTCTTTGAGAACTCTTTGACCTTCCAACAAAATACGTCATTATATGTGCAACATTGATGTCAATTTTTATTACATAACATGCCTGAAACTCTTCTTCGTGCAAGTGTGGTATTTATAATGTATATAGCTCTGCACAAGCCCTTCCTGAGCTAGGAAAAATATTTTCAAAAGGTAAAACCTGAAGAAAAAAGCTAACTGCTATTACCTTTAAAGGCAGAAATTCATTAAAATATGATTAGGAACATAATGTGTCAAATGATGACATATCTCATTAACCAGTGTGGTGTAAGTGGTAGCACTCCTGCCTCACAACAAGGAGAAAGGCATTCACATCTGAGGCGTTCGCTATGTGAAGTTTGTCTCTTCTTGTCTTCAAACATGCAGGTTAAGCAGAAGGCTAAGTTGGCACCTGAAATATGTGTGTGTGTGCTGTCTTGTGATGGACTGACATGTTCAGGGATTGTTCCTGCCTTGTGCTTGCTAGGATAGACTGCAGCTTCCCTGTGACCCAATTCTGGATAAGCAGGTTTACAAAACTGATGGATGGATGGAGGGATGGGTCAGTCTCCTCCTTAAAGCTTTAAATTAACAATGCTACAGTATATATATACTGTATATATAAATATATATATATATATATATATATATATATATATATATACACACTAGGGGGCTGCACCCCACCCTGCCCACCAGCCACTTCACGTCTCTGCCGCTTGCGTTGTGAAGGGGGTGGCTGAACGCACACTTTGGAGATGTGGACTTATTACCTGCTTGCTTACTTCTCCTCCTGCTGTGCTGCGTGTTCTGCTTCTCGTGCTGCGCATCTATTATTTTAAAGCAGAGCTTCCCGATTCATTTTACCCTCGCACTCCCTGTGACGGATGAGGCCGATTTCGCACCCCCTTGGTTTGAGAAGAAGTATGAAAAAATATGAGGTTACCGCAGAAAAACAGATCACCAATTGAAGCTTTATGAATAATGGATACTTTATTCACAGCTAACAAGAGGGTGGAAACAGCAGCCTTCCACACCTCAACCACACAAAATACAAGTATGAAACGATGTTCTTTATAAAGAAATTTATAGAAGGAATAAATAGTTTGAGAATTTTATGTTGTTTAGGTTCTTTGACTTTTCTCCTGCCTCTTCTTTGTAATTATCTCTTTGAAACGTGGTTCTTTATGTGTTAATGAAATGCGTAGGTCATTTTCGGGGTTCAGAAAAATGCATCTCAATTAAATGTTCTTTGTCTTCATCCTCATCTCTCATCTTTTCTAATTTGAAAGCAAAGGGGTTGACGATCCAGGTTTCTGATTCTTCCAGATCTCCTGGGCAGAAATAACCGTCAAATGACTCTTTCAGGCTTTCCAGGTGCTGACTGATTTCTTCTTTGACACTGTCTTTAAAATGTAAGCTGCTGCACTCCACAATGACTTCGTCCAGTGAAGGAAAATTAGTGAAATTCTTATTCTGGATACGTAAACTCTACAACAACAACTTATTCCTGAAAGCACGCAGCTTGTCGCAGGCGGTAACAATATTCATTTCTTTTCCCTGAATTGAACAATTCAAATCATTGAGATGTTGGAAAATATCTGCCAGGTATGCCAACAATGGAGTAAAGTAAGGAAATTGGAAAGAATGCAGAAGGTCACATTTCTGTTCTCGTAGAAACTGTTCGATTTCCTTTCTGAGCTGAAAAAACCTTGTCAAAACTCGACCTCTAGAAAGCCATCTGACCTCCGTATGAAACAGGAGAATAGAAGCATCATCATTAAGTTCACTACAAAACGCTTTGAACAACCTGTGATTCAAAGCTCTTCCACGAAAAAAATGTATAATTTTAACACACAAATCAATTACGTTTTTCAAAGTAACCGGCAAGGTCTTCGACACAAGAGCTTGGCGATGAAGGATACAATGAGTAACCGTCACCTCTGGTACTTCATTTCTTACAAGAGTAACAAAGCCAGAACAGTTTCCTAACATAACAGGAGCACCGTCAGTACAAATAGATCTGATAATTTGCAACGGAATCTCGTTAGTATTGAAAAAGCTTTTCACTATATTGAAAACATCCCTTGCAGTTATCGTTGATTCAAGTGATTTGCAAAACAGGAATTCTTCCTCGATGGCATTCCCCTTTACATAACGAAAGAAAATGATGAGTTGGCTACAATTATCGACGTCTTTCGATTCTTCTAACTGAAATGAGATCTTGACGGGGGGAAGCTTTGATGTCCAAAACCACTTGATCGAGAATATCAGCGCCGATGTCATCAATCCTACTTCGGATAACACTGTTTGACAGAGGAATCTGTTGAACTTTCCGTGTGGCCTCTGCACCCAGAATAGTCTTCACTATATGTAAAACACATGGTTTGATAAGAGTCTCTGCAACAGTGTGCTGCTTTTTCATTTTTCTCACTTCGTATGCAACTTTGAATGATGCCAGAAGCAGGGGCTTATCCACAGGAGCAAACCCTAACTTCGGAAGCATTCCTTTAATGTCGTAGCATGCCCTTTTAGCCTTCAAGGAATTAAGATCATTCCCTTCTCTCGTGTTTCCACCATGTTTAACTTGGAAATGTTTACCGAGCTTTGATGGCTTCAAGTTGGAATTGGAAAATATTGCATTGCAAAGCACGCGCTGCGGTCTGTCTACTCCATCAATAATTGTTTTGGTAAAGCCGTACTCAGTGTAATCCTCCTTCCATTTTCTAATTTTTTCGCAACTAGCCATGATTAAATGAACGGTAAAAAAGTAAGAACAAAGTGACGGTGACTTATTGAGGCAGGCAGGCGAGAGCACAATAGCACACAGTCTCGATGTAGAGCGCGTCAAGTCGATCTAAAATGCGTGGTCAGATTCGAAAAAATATATCTTTTCAAGTTCTATTTGGATATAAGTAGGTTCTATTTAGTCAACAGAAATATCTTTGGTAGGAATGCAAGTTGAATTTAGTCTTTAAACTTCTATGGTGAAGAAAAATGTATAGTAACAAAGGCACTATACAGGCGCCTGACCCGACACAGATAGACACGGAGGCACGTATAAAAACACGAAGACTTTTATTGTTTCTTCAGTTGTGGGACACATCTTCCCCATGCCACACAGCCCAAACACAGTCCCAAAGCACAATAAACACAACCAACAATCCTTCTTCTCTTCCACCACTCCTCCTCAAGCTTAGTCCTCCTCCTCCCGACCCTGGCTCCTCGAGTGGTGGTGCCTGGCCCTTTTTATAACCCACCCGGAAGTGGGTGCTTGACCACCTGGTCCTAATTGCACTTCCGGGAGGGGCTGAAGATTCATCCAGTTAGGCTGCTGAGTCCATGCACCCCCCCCCCCAGCAGCCATCCGAGCCCCCAACCAGGCTGTGGAGGACTCCATCTTCCATGGAGCCCTGCGGGTGGTTGGGGAATCACCGTCAGCCATGGAGGCTGCCAACAAGCGTCCCGGGAAAGGTACTGGACTGCCCATGGTGGCTCCCCCGGAAAATAAGCAGCAGGGGCGTCTCTGCCGGGCATGGGACCCGGCTGTCCTTCACAGTATGCAATGATGACTAAATTTAACTTACATTCCTACCAAGGATATTTCTGTTGACTAAATAAAACTTACTTATATTTAAAATTTAAATAGAACTTGAACAGATACAATAGTTCATAATATCCACGCAGCACTAAGTGCGCGTAAGAGCGGAAGTCATCCGTTTTAACAAGCAGCGTATTGCACTGATACGAAATAGCCTGCCCATTTAATTATTTAGGAATGGATAGATAAATTAAGATGTTGTACAAATAATGTTTTTCATTTTTCTTCCTCGATGGATTCTGGCACCCCCAGCAACAGTTGCTTGCACCCAATCGGGAAGCGCTGTTTTAAAGCCTGCACAGCAGCTGTCCTTGCTTTGTTTGCTTATCCCCCTCCTCCCAGGGCATACTAAGCGCCTGCCGCTTTGCATCTCTGCTGCTCGCGTTGTAAAGGTGGGGGGTTGGTGTATGGTGAACACATGCTAAGGAGATGCGGACAGATCAGCTGCTGTCTTCCTGCTTGCTGCTGCCAAGCTACATCTTCTGCTTGTCGTGCTGTTCATCGATCATTTAAAAGCCTGTACAACAGCTGTCCTTTTGTCTCACTATTTTGTCTTGCGGGACGTTAAATGTCTCTTGCGGGACTTCCGGGCTGATTATTACTTTCCTTATTTTCTGAATTTGCACAGAGATTATTATTGTTCTCTTGTGCATCCTTTTTTGCCCTTTTTTCTCTCCAACGCTTTCGTGTCTCTTTTCGATGCGCTGCTCTTTCTTCTTCGCTTAGTCATTCATGTGCCATCTAGAATATATTACAGAGCTGGGAGCACATGAAGTGTGTCTGCCAAAAGCATTCCAACAACTGTGAGGTTAGATGTACATGAACTTGTTTTAAATTTGTAAGTTTGTAAGTAGGGTGTGACAATCAAAAGTCACCGTCTCACGGGTCTTGCTTCCTAAGTTTGTAATGTTTAGTCTCTATATATATGTGTGTGTGTGTGTGTGTGTGTGTGTGTGTGTGTATGTGTGTGTATTTGCATATGTGTTAAAATTAGTTTATAAATACACTTTTTACTACTTTTTACCAGCCTGAATTTTGATTTACTGTCTTTTGTTTTTACAAGGTCAACAGGCAGCACCAATTAAATGTATTTGATGTTTTACGCTTAAATTAGTCAAGTCCAACATTGCATCAAGTGAAGTGAAACAACTGCAAAATATACAGAAGAGGTAATTAAATCACCTTAATTTAAATGTTGAAATATATTCAATTTGGATAGTAAAAAACTATTACATAAAAAATAAAATCAATGATCTAAAATATTCTTTATACTGCAGCTGCCTACTTTGCACTACTACACTGTCATTTCATTCCAGCCATATGTCCTTCTTGTATATTTTGGCTGGAGGTCAGGACATTTCGCAAGTTTTGTGCTTAGTTAGCAAAATTTTTCTTTTGACTTATTGAGTATTGAGTAATTGTTTTAACAATAGATTAATCTTGGAATAAATGCCTGGTGATGTTGCATGGTGTGAAACAGCGGTGCAAACTCAGATCTGGTAGGGCTGCAGTGGTTGCATTGGCTGCAGTTTTTTATTCCTTATTAATTAACTGGTAACAGACATCTGAATGATCTATAATGACCAATTATGTTGTTTAATTGTACTTCATTTTTTACCAAGTTATTTTATTTTTATTTAAATTATTAATAAACATCAAAATAAAATGAAAATATGAAAAAATAGTTAGATTTCCAGTTGAATTTTACATTTTTTAAGATACTCAAGATACTTGGATTAACTGGGCTATTAGCAATGTAACTGTCCTTTTTTCTGTTTGCTTTGGTAATATGTTGAATGTTATACATCTTTGAGCGCTGGTTATCATGTGCAAAGTTCAAGTTCAAAGAATGCGCTGAAAAGTTTTAGTTCATAACATAACCTACACCAAGATGATGTAATGCAGTTTAGCTTGAGAAAAAAAGTCTATTGTAAAATATCAGAAAATTTGTTTTTATTAGCTATTAGGACAGTTCTTTGATACACATTGAAAAATTCAGAATTTATAACATCGGTCACAAAATTAAAAAGTAAAAGCCTTTGAATAACCAATATTTTCTGTGATATATTGTTCCATGTCCCCCTCCCAGCCACCATTATGGAGCAGTACATACCTCCACTTTTTCCACCACTTGTTTACCAAAAGAGCATACTTTAGTGGAGCAAGTGATGATCATATTTTCTTGGCTCTCATATTGACTAGATACGCCATAAAAAGAAGTGCTGTCATCTTGAATGTTTGTGTTGAGATCTGCCTGTTCAGGAGAAAGTTAAAAAATATCATTTAATTATATTCAGAGTGACATCTGCATCCAGTGCATCCAACATAGACTTCAACTCAATTAAGTGAGTTTGGTGAATAAATCAATGAATTTATATATAAAGAATTCACAAGGTACACATTTACTCCAGGATATACCTCTCCTGATCTCAAGCCGTTTTGAATTTCCTGATGGTTCACCTTAGGCCAGACTTGAGGCTTTCAGATGACTAACCTCTAAAGTGTCACCCAACAATAGCACATGAGAGGTTTAATAGTTTAACCGTGTGAACTGAAACATATCTGTGCTTTGGTTTAGAGGTAAGCGAACATATTTTTTGATTTACTTTGGAGCCTGTATGGGCATATCCACTGTTAAATATTGTATATACGTGGAATTAACATAAGCTTCTACTTTTGCACAACAGCTTTTTATGTGAAGATATCATGTCATTACTTTGAAGGAACCTTGAAACACTACTGACAACTGTGACGGCTGATCATTATGGATTTTTCTCATTAGTCTTGTTGATGTCAGGAAGTATACATGCTCTGGACACCAACCACAAACTCTTAACAGCTGTCTTTAAGCTTATTTTTGGAACTGGTGAGCAATTCAATTCATTGTTAATACAAAAGTCCCAGGCATCCTGAACATTTCTTTTCAATTTTGTTTTCCTTCCGTTACAGAAAACTTAACATTTAACAATTTCGGGCATATTATAGTCGGGTTTGCTTAATGTTTTGGGTTTTCAATTTTGATAAGGCCCAGATTTATACAGTTATACACTTGCTGATTCTTATGTGGTAATGTGAGATGCTACAGTTTGTACAATGTGTATATGCATTTATCTGTCTCATAAATGCATAAACGAATAAATATTTACATCTCACTTGAAGTCAAAAAAATCACTGCAGTTTAAATTTAGAGTTGAGAGAACAAAACTGTAAGCTAATCAAGTGTGCCTGTTTTTGGAATATTGAAAAATATTTCTGTTTCAGCCCAGCTTTTTTATTGGACTACAGTGAGCATAACATCGAGTATCGACAGTGTGAAGATGCCACTGTGCCACTGCTGGTAGTTATTATCTGCACTGCAATTAATCACATGCCTTTTACTTTTTCCTTCTTCCTTTGTATAATAATTCCATACATACCTTTTATTACAACCAGCTAATTTAGCCAGTATCTTTAAATATTTAGGTATGATATTATACTTTGGAAACATTTTGTCTTATTATATAAAAACTTGAGTTTTCTATTGCATAAGTATTAAAAATCAAGAGGATTACAATTTTTTTTCAATTAGGCTAGGGTTCGGTTTAGGGTTTTTGCATTCAAACATCTATCTATCTATCTATCTATCTATCTATCTATCTATCTATCTATC
>JANRMT010062795.1:17971034-17984104 GCA_026402145.1 Polypterus bichir lapradei | reverse complement strand
ATCTATCTATCTATCTATCTATCTATCTATCTATCTATCTATCTATCTATCTATCTATCTATCTACAGTTGTTTTGCTCTGTTAGTATTGATTTGACAAAGTAAAATACTGTAAATTGGGAAATAAAAGCTGAGCCAGAATGCAACAGCAAACATACAAATATATGTTTGCCTTTAAAAATCTGTTTGAAATATATTGGCAAAGACAAATATTTGTCTGTGTAGTTATTTATCCAAAGATACAATAGGTGTACACATTTGGTGTACCATATTGTACATTCTGTATTACACATTAGACCACACAATGACTGACAACATTGTACTCCTCCCTCGGGGAGCAGGTGCTAACTGAACCACTAGCACCATATCTTATGACCCATAGTGCTGTTAATTGCTTTGTTTTCTTTTATTTAATCTTACATAATTTCCTCATTTATATAAATTTTCTAAAGCACTGACTTGTGATGCCTGCTTGTAATGGAACTGGTTAAGGGTCTTGTAAGAGAATTTATCCTATAAATAAAAAAAACTCTATGATTCCTAATTAGATAAGTCCAACAATTTCATGTACGAAATGTGCAGTGCCTGGCTAAAACCTGATTCCTGAGACACTTTAGAGTGGCATGACAATCTGTTATGGACAAGCAAAGCCAGCATTGGAGATGAAAATCTAATCCAAAATAAAACTGCTTCCAAGGTAGGTAAAATTCCTGTCACTGTCACCACGACAACCAAACCCTCAGGTCCTCCCAAAGGCCCTCTTATGGCAGTCGAGAATTAAAGAGATGTAATAATTCTAGTGCAAGAAAAACATAGAGTTAGGAGTGCTCCATTTGTATTTCCAGCAGAATCCTGCTTTGGAAGAATATGAGAAATCAAACAAAAATTATGAAAAAAAAACCAAAAAAAAAAAACCAAATTAAGCTTTCAACTTAGACCAACCTATCCCAAAAATAAAAAAAGATTTTGTATTATAACCTGACTTTTTAAAAATCAGTTTTTAAAACAATTATTACAAGCAGTACATCCACTTAGTGCAGGGTTATTTTGCCAGTTTGGGATCTTTTGCAGTGACCAATGTCTCAGTATAACTCAATCTTAAAACAGCATGATTTATCAAATACATCTATTTTCCTTCATATGTTTTATAATAAAAAAAACTCCTTAAACACAGTAATTGCAAAATAGCTCAACCCTGTGTTATTATTATTCTGTAGAATTTAGCGTTTATCCTTCCTTTAGACATTAATTTGGGAAGTGAGTGTTCAGTTTGTTTAGCATTAGTAGTATTGTTGCATGTACAGAGTACAGTGATATTCTTACTTGCATGCCCGAGCAACATCAACATTCTGACTCCATGATATGCAGTTAGAGGGGTTTCCTTCAGTTAAATGCACACATCACTTAGCTTAAATACAATATGTGACCACTTTCAGTATCAAAGGAAATTAAATAACATAGTGGGGGCTGAAATTCATGCAGCAGATCCAAAAAAATCCAACTGCCATTTACAGATTTTACTGCATCCATTTCCTGTTCCACAGCAGCCATGGTCCCATCTTTCAGATGATTTTATTACTGATTATCTACATTAACTGTTGAAGACTGATAAAGAATACATTTTAAAATATATAATATCTGATATCTCTTGATCTGCGTATACCTTCAGTGTCCCTCACACACCTTTCCTCGGTATTCACGTTTCTGAACCTCTCTTGCCTGGCGCTCCCTCTCTCATGCGCCTGTAAAACCTGCATCTCAGATTCTGTCACTTTGAGGCATCTTGCTCAGCTTCTGTCGACTTCTTGACTACCACTAATTTCAGACAGGTCTCACTACCTGTTGTGAAAACATCATTCATATTTTTGCGAATACTTTCTATCTTTGAAGGTGACTCTTAGCATACCTCCTACTCCTTGACTCCCCATCATTATCCTCAACCTGGCACTTCCTCTGCTGATCGCATTAAAGACCAAAGCCAAACTGAGCACTCAGATTGCTTGGAGAGACCGGACACATGCATACAGACAGAATTTTATTATATAGTAGTCTAACCTCCTATTGGGCTTAAACAATGATATTGGCCTTTATTTCATGCCTTAAAGCCACATTTTGATTTTCTAAAGAAATTCCTTTTCACTAATGTAAAAATAAATTCAAACTTGTCTGCATAGCTTCCAAGCAGAAAATAGTCCTCAGTTCATTTAGATATTTTTATGTCAAACCACCACTGGCATTCATCATCAACTGGTCATGAAGATTTAGCTGGGTGTACAGACATCCTCCTTGGAGGCTAGAGATCCTAGTGGTGTTTTAAAAAGCAACTTAAAAATTGCAAGATGAAATAAGGAATAAAAGTCATTGAGTCATGAGGTAAGAAATAGACTAGCAGACGTGGCAGGGATGCAATTGAGTAGCAGGCAAAGCAACAAACTTCTGTAAAATAAACCAAGCAAATAACAAGTGGAGACAACAAAACCAGAAGATATTAAACACAAGAATAAAATAATGCATTGCTTAATTTGATGCAATTTTAGTAATGTTCTGATAGCTAAAGAAGACTTAAGGATTTGCTACTCATCATCTTACGGTATGGTAAAATATTCACAATGAACATATTGCTCTGCTGTTACCTGTTATACAGAGCAGAACAGTTGAAGTTCATTTTTCATTCTTAGCTTGTCATCCACCTGTCCTCATACTCACATTCTTCATTTTGCAGATATTGAACCTAAATGGCAGCCCATGGTTCCTGTGTAGCAGGAGTTCAACGATCTAGGAGGATGCTAGAACAGAATAAGTGTCCTTCCAAATTGATGAAATCACTTGAGGTGGTTTGGGGTAGCCATTGTGTAAGCACTCTCAGAACACAGAACATTATGATCAGGCTAACAGCTTTCCAATCGAATCCACCTAATTATCTTCAAAATGGCATCCTTTTGAGATTTGAAGATCCCTAATGTCCTCCTCTCTGCCACACTACTTGTTAATTCATTTCATGTATCTATGGTCTTCCATGGAAAGAAAAACTTTCTTTACGTTTCTTGCTATGACCTCATGTTCTTGTTACACTCATTTTAAAGTAAGAGTCTGGGGCCACTGTACTAATTCCTATCATAATTTTAAAAACTTTAATCATGCCACCTCTTATTCTCTTGTTTGCTTAAAATGGGACGATCATCAGGCAAAGTATCCCAGAAGTGGATAAAGAACAAACTGGAGGGGTTATTTGTCTCTACGGGCCTTGTCGCATTTTAAGATTAATCATAAGGCAGTCTAGCCTGCCACGGCAACCATCATCAGGACTGGCAAACCAAAAATGAGATGAGATTAATTTTGATTTTTCAGTTTTTCCATTCTCAAATCCATGGAATCTAATTAATTGTTTAATTTTTCTAGTTAGACTAGATACAGTACAATAGTTGAAACAAGCACACCATCCATTTTTAGAATACAGAATACAGCTAAATTCTTACTTGCACTTCTAACCAATATGCAGCACATGTCACCACTCTTTAGTCAATATCTAAAATATTTTAAACATATTACTGCTAAGACATTAATTAACATAACAGTCATCAATCTGTTTTGCCTCTGTGTCTTCAAAGTCACTCCTATTGTAGGCACAAGGTAATGATTTTAACAAGAATCTGGTTGTAGGAATGTTAATACTCTCACTTGCCATACGTTTATTAACAAGACGATATGCAAACAAATGTCTTTGAAGAAAACTACTCACATCAGTAATTCCCTTGTGCTTTATATATCATTCATTGGGTTAGTGGCCTGTGCTGGTTTTCTGTCTAACCTTTAGTGTGATGATGCTATTACATTTTCAATTATAAAGCATCATAATGATAATGATGGGTTTCCCTAGCATTGTTATTATCATCACTGGTTTAATGGCCATTTTCTGTGTTTACTCATATTAGCTGGTTGTCACCCAGATCTTTTTTCTTCATTCTCCATAATCCTACACATCCCTTGGGATGACACTAATTCTTTTCATATCATTCCAGTGTTTCCCCTGCCACAGCATAAAAACATAGACGGAATCTTTACAGTTGTACACAGGGCCATTAAGTTGTTAACTTCTATACAATCATCTGCTTGACATGTGTCCAAGACTGCTACTACCACCTTTGTTATTAATCACTTTGTACTAGGTCTTCAATTTTGCTTGTATTTTTATTTAATCTGTATGACACATTTTTGCCTATATGTGATTCTTACTTGCAGTGCTACTTATAATTTTCATTGTTCTGTTTGACAATTTCTATCTGGTATGTCACTGAACTATGTGACACATGGTCTTTGCATGTTCTGGCAACGGTTATATTGTAACATATAAGGTTAATACACTGGTTGCCCCTAAATCTTTTTCCTCCATTCTCCACAGTCCTGGGTATCCTTTGAGGTGAGACCCATTCTTTTTATATCATCTGTCACCACCTCCAACCACATCTTCTTTGACCTTCCTCTGGGCCTCCTGCCTTCCACCATCATAGCAACCAGACACACAAAATGACTGCGCCCATAAAATCTAGAAACAGAAATTGGCAGGCCCATGTCCTACTTATATATGACAGTAGCAGAAACCATCTAGCATCCAAGGCTTTGGATTTGAAAATAAAAGAAGCTAATGTGAAGACCTTTGTAATTTTATTTGGAATATGATTATGATTTAGGGTTCCTGGCTTTAACAAGCAGGTCTATCTGTTTCTTTTAGTATTCTGACCCCTGCCTACAGTATGATAATGTTTTCCTTGCTCTAATTTGTCTACATTCTTTATCTCCTGGTCATCATACTCCTCTGTCTAACCCTCTGGACACATTGTAATACCTACGTATATCCATTGCAATAGCACCAAGGTTGCTGGTTTAATTGCACCATGTGGTGCTTTATTTTTCTGGCATTTACCTATTCTCTTCGTGTTATAGTATTCCTTAAATGACCTCTTGTCTCCACTCCGACTCTATAGAGATGTCTCCTCATACAGGAGTTCATTTGGGTTTTGCATATTTTCCATTCTGCAGACATGATCCTCCCTAACATCTTACTGCAAGTCTGAACAGCGTTGTACTCCTTCGAGTATGTAGATGTATACCATCCTTACATGAGCTGAAGGCATGCAAAAGCGGAAGATGCAAAACTTTTGAAACAACTACAACCCTGTTTTATACCACTTATGATCAGGAATATTTCAATGGCTGATATTCTCTGTTGATAAAGTCTAAAGTATTTAAAAGACCACAAATATACTATTTAATCTGCTAATATGAATATGCTGTTTAATATACTTTAATATGTTTAATCTCATAACACTTCTCTTGAAGCAGTGCAAAGATCATGTCTATAGTTTATTTTCAGGCCCTGTAGTCACACTATGATTCTGAGTGCATACAAGAGGCAAGTGGCAGCAAACTATTGCAGAAATACTGTACCTTCCCAATATTCAAGAAAGGAACTCATCTATAGTTACTGCAGTCACTGTAGGCCCTTGTGTTCTTACATGAGTGACGATCATGACCTAGTGCGCATCTTGTGGCATTGTTCCTTCTTCCTTGCAGTGACATAGGAGCGCATGGATGTGGTGAAGAAGTGAAGTATTCTTGCCAGTCTTGATGACTTCAGATGGAATGACACCATTTCCTGGAGCTTTGCCATTGGATGAGGAATTAATGCCCTTTATGAGCTGCTTCATAAAGAGTGGTAGGTTAAATCCTTCTTTGACAGAAATGCTCTAATTATCAGCAGTTATGGCATTTGTGACCATATGTTCCAGTGAGCAGGTTTCCTGATGCCACTCAGCCTATTATTTAATTTGTTCAAACCTGTTTTTGATAACATCACTTGGCATGGTGTTCATTCTGTTTGGTCCCAATGTCTTTCCAAATTTATCATAGATGCTATGGATGTTACCTCATCCTGTGGACTGCTGAATGCTCTCAGGAACTCTTAGCCAGTAGTCACTGGCACAATTCGTAACAGTGTGTTGAGCATCACATAGAGCTGCAAGAGTCTTCTCCAAGGGATATTTATTGTAGATTATAAAGATTTTGACCCCAATAACAGACTAACATAGCAATTCTTGTCATAAATAAGTCTGGATTCTTCAGTTATCTGTTGCCAAAAGTATTCATGGCTGTTCTATGAATGATGCCCTTGTGATAATAAGATCTACTTGGTGACCAAACATCTCTTGTGCAGCTTACCTGGACTTATCATTCTTAACTGCCATCTTACTCAGTGTGCCCGAGTGATATCTACAGGTACTCCCTGGTATGTATGAGAGTTCCTGGCTTCTCAAACATCAGAATTTCCTTTTGACTTCACCAGCATAGTCCAAAGGAGTGCAAAAGAAACACTTCTCAACAGCTGGATCCAGGAAATGCCAAGATGATGTTATGTCATGCAATCAATTCAACCACCTTAAGCAGCTCCAGTCTGGATTTCCCATTAGTATTTATTCTCCTAGTCTTTACCTACTGTATCCCAAGGTGCTTACAAAGAGGTGAGGGTATTTAACCTTATGTGGTACAGTGGGGTGAGAAGAGGTATCTAAACCCTAAGTAGTCCAATGGACTACTATTTATCAGGTCACCTTAAACCTTATCTTTGGGTCACGCACTGTGCTACAAGGACCCCCAGATTAGAACTCCTTTTAATGGCGCCTAATGTATCTGCATCCATGATTCCCTCAGTAGCTCTTATATTTCTTCAGGACAGCTCTCTACCTGCTCATTTTCTTAAAGGGGTAACATAATCTTATAGTGTTATGCACCCTAGAATGCAAGATTCTTACCAATCATTCCTAATTGACCTTTATCTTGGGTTTATATTGGGTCCTTATGATCACATATATAGAGTACAGTGAAATCCTTACTTGCATGTGCTAATCAACATGCAACACGTTATCTCTCTTAGGTTTATTGAGTATAACAACCTTACGTCAAATCTTCTGTCTTACTTACCTGAAAAGCTCAGAATGTATTTGTCATTAACAGGCAAACAGGATGAGGTATTTTACTGTATATTATACATGTTAGTGTGGACTTCTCATGCATTATTGAAGTTGATTCTTGACTCATATTGTAAAGCCACAGTATTATTCTAAGTTGTGGAGTTGTGTTTTAAAATGCTCCTACATAAACACAGGCAACCTGACTGCTAGTTTTCTCAGAAAGGAGGCCTTTTCTACCACTTTTTGGTCAGGAGGTGACTCCTTGGCTCCTGCTGGATTGCGTGCTCTTTAGTGCTCTGTTTGAATTTCCACGGACTCATCACTGTTTGCCACTCTTTCTCTTTCCTCTTTGGACTCCACAAGTGTCATCTCCGTGCCCCCATGTTGGCATGTAAAAGAGTGCCACTTTTGTCATAGGCATACAGTCTTGTTTAGCTGTTTCAGGTCTCTTTTCTTTTTAATATGCCTGTACAAGTTCATGCCAGATGACTGCACTTTCACATATGGTGTGAAGCGAGGTGATTCAGATGATAAAACACATTCTGCTGATAAACTAAAAAGTTTCTGTAAAGCTTGACAAAACCTATAAACCTTATATGAAGCTTCAACCCTTCAGACATTTACTGATAAAAGTAGTTCATGTAAAAAAGCAAGCAGATATGTGTGTTACACTTTAAAAAGAATAAGCAAGAGTATGTTAAAGATGTTGACTTTTATTGTTTTTATTATTCTCCAAATCTATAATGTCATCTTTTAATCAGTACTAAAGTTCCCATGCTGTTTTTATTTCCTTGACATGGATCATCACTACAAAAAGCCACATCTACATAGCATTCTGTGTTCTGTAATGTATTTATTTGAAGCCTCGTTTGAGGTTTGCTGATCATCATGTAGCCAAGGACTGTAATCAATGGCCTTTCAGACCCACACTCAGGGTACACCCTTTAGCCCTAGGTCTGATCATTCATGCTATAAATAAGGGTTGCGTGCTGGCAGAGGTCAGGGTGAGAGAAGAGGGACAGGTGGCTGAGCTTAAATTACATTTGCAATGAACAGCTCATAATATATGAATCGCACCTCTGAGACGAAGCCTTTACTGCTGAAAATACAGTGCTTACATAGTGTAGGTCTGCCTGTATAATGCCTGGCGTGCAGGTATACAAGTAGAGCAAGGTCAATTGGAAAAAATCAAAAAAATACTTTTTTTAATAACAGAAGGCATTATTTGCAGCCTGAGCATTATATTTTCAAAAATGGGAAGGCAATGTTTTTGTGTATGTGTGTTTCTGCATTTTTGATTTTGATCTTACTGTGTAAAAACTATTGGAGAATCCAGCTCTCCAAGTTAACATATATTGGGCTTTATATATCAGTTTATTAAAACTTGTTTCCTTCATACCACTACATGAACAAATTAACTTTTTTATACTCTGACAAGATCAGAAAACATGTTAATATTGATACAAAGTAAATGGCAATACCAGTCCCATGGTCAAAACTCTTAACACTTTTTGTTATTACAAGCCGCACAGCTCATCTACACATCCACATAAAACAAAAGCAACTACAAGTTGAAAACAGCCAATGTAGATGTTAAAATAAAAATGGTAAAGATTTATCTAGAATAAATCTGTCCATCAATTTTCTGATGTCATCTAATGTAGTTTGGCCAAAACAAAAGTCAAACATGTACGAGACACAGTCTATTAAAATGACAGTCACTTCCATAGGTCCCCAAATGCAAATGCTGGAGCCAATCCCAGCCAACACAGGGCACAAGGCATGAACCAATCCCGGGCAGGGTGCCAACCCACCGCAGGACACACACAAACACTAGGGCCAATTTAGAATTGGCCAATCCACCTAACTTGCATGTCTTTGGACTGTGGGAGGAAACCGGAGCGCCCGGAGGAAACCCACACAGACACGGGTAGAACATGCAAACTCCAAGCAGGGAGGACCCGGGAAGCAAACCTAGGTCTCCAAACTGTGAGGCAGCAGCGCTACCACTGCGCCACCGTGCCACCCTTAGGCAGATCATACAAAAAATAAAAGGACATACACAAATACTCCCAGAAGCACTTGACAAATGGGCACAAAGGTTAAAATAGGAATCAAAAACAGGAGCCAAAGCAGTTAGCAAAATTTGAAAATTCAGATATATAAAGCTTTAGAAAAAAGAGTAAATCAATAAACCACAAATCACTAACAAGCTCTAGATGGGCTTTTGCAAAGGTATGAAACAAAATGCTTAAGAAAAAGCACGAGCTAAGCTCCATCAATGTATGTCCCTGTGCCCTGCCTGATGTGGCCAGTGCAACGTGAAGCAGACATGGCATAGTAGCAGACACGAATACGAGGTGCCAGGAGGCAAAGGCGGTGTTGTATAGTAATGAAGTTTTGAGAATATTTTTACTTTGCTTTGGTATACTATTTTCTGTTTACTTTTACTTCACTACAATTTCCAACACAAATGGTTACTTTAACTTCTATTATTTTGCTTGACACGTTCATTACAGTGATATTAAATCAAAAAACAAATGGCCAAGCAAATATACACAATGTTTTACTTAGTCAATTATCTAAAGTACAGGCTGCAACTACTTTAGGAAAATCTGTGTCTAAGAAAAATCAGAGATGATTTTCAAATGTGCATCATCTATTCAGTCACTTCAAGTACACCTCACTGCAGCCCACAGAATAGGGTGGAGCTGGATGTGTGGGGCTGAGCCAGGCGTTGCTGATGCACAATCCCAGTTATTTTCACAGCTTCCTGGCAAACGAGGGGGCAGAGCTGCAGCAGGGTGGGCTTGTGCATTTACTTGCTGTGGTTCACTCATCTTGTCACATGTGTTGCTCATATGTCTTCTTCCATTATGCATGGCATTGCGGCTCCAAAACAGATTGTGAATTAGTCGGGAAGACCCAAGAAAAACTGAAACTTTAAATGTGAAACTAGAAGTGATAAAGTCTAGATAAAGTGTTTATTAAACATTTTAAGTGTTTACGTCTTATTATGACATACAGCTGAAGGGTGTAACGGAAGAAGATGCAGAGGACAGAAAGATATGAAAGAAGATGATCCACTGTGGCAACCCCTAACGGGAGCAGCCAAAAAAAGAAGAAGAAGAAGGGTTTACGTCTTTTTAAGGTTTGTTTTTGAACTAATATTATTATGAAAGTAAGTATAAATTTCTATATACTGTATTTCAGTGTTATTTGAACAAAAATGAAGGTAATTTTTTGGGTTCCAGGAACATTAAAAACATTTCTCATTTGAATTCATTGTAATTTGGAGTTTCCATTATGAAACATCATTTTAGGAAGTTATTAGCTTTTTCATAAAACATCGTAAGCTCGCCCACCTCTACTATGAGGCTCTACCCCAGTGATATAAGATAACAGTCTTTAAAATGGTCATTCATACTGAATTTCACTGCTTCCAGTTGCAGTTACTTGGCTCACACTTTAGCAATTGTAATATGATTTACACTCAACAAAAAAGCTTGCCTGGATTGTTTTAAGCTTGTAAAAATTTTTTTGAATATACAGTATATAAAACAAGGAGAGACCCTGCGTTTACTTGTATTTTGAATCCATATGTTTAAACTTCTACTTGAGTAATTTTCTCATTTTCTTATGGGCAAATTTTACTTTTACTTGAGTCACTTTCCTGAAATGTATCTCTGCTTTGACTCAAGTGTGGCTGTTGGGTACTTTATACAACATTGGCATGCATAATAAAAGAGTACTGATAGTCAGGAAGTAAAATTGGCAGCATGGTGGTGAACAATTCAGATTCCTCAGTTTGAATTCCATGTCCATTTGTTGCCTGTGCAGAGTTTACTCATTCTTCTGGTATCTGAGCGGGATTTCCTCCAACACCCTTAAAATGTGTGAGAGCAGAAGTGTGGTAAAGGGTGGGCCCTATGATAGACCATTGCCCCATTCTGGGAGCGTATCTTCCACAACTTTGAAGCTGGTGGAATAGGCTGTGGCCTCTTTTATTATGTAATATTAACGAGACAAAAAACAATTACTTACAATCTTTATTATATAACCCTAAAAATACCAGAAAAAAATACTATACATATATATATAAATCATTTTTGGAAAAATAATGAATAATGTCCAGAGAAACTCTCAACAAAAAGGTTATTCCTCGAAATAAGGAACATGGGAGTTTATAAACTTCATTAGGTCTTCCATTTTCATTACCTTATTATTATAGTTCAGAATCATGAAAAGCTAACCGCATCAGTTAAAACACTGGAATCATCACAGGTTGCCCTTAAGCACATACGACCCACAAGGGTTTACATCAAGCCTAAATCTTTTCTTACTAGTGTCTGCCCTTCCCTACATAGTTCTAAGCTTTTGGTTTTGGTTGTCTTCAATAATTTCACACAGCTATCTTCTCAGGCTCAAATGGCAAAATGAAGTTTGCATGGGGCCCATGATATATACTTCCTGCTGGAGATGGTCAAGACTTAGTTCCAACATTGTAGCTCATACATGGCAAAACATGTCATCAGCCAGATTTATTCTATGACACTTTCTATATAAGTCATCTCCTTTTCTCAACATATCATTCTGTTGCAAAACCACAGGCCTTGTGATTCGAAACAAGTGCTGTGTCTGCTCAAAATGAAAGTGACACAACTATTACTTTCCTCAGATAATTGATAAGGGGTGTTTTTTTTATCTAGTCTTTCAAACTCAGTAAATGATCTGTGTTTTTTTTTGTAGTGACCCCACTCATCACTCTGTAGACCTTTTATTTCCCTTTTGCTAGAGATGGTTGTGCCCTGTCCAATTGGCATTAGGTCCAGCAATAAACCAATCCATTATCAGTTGCTTAAAATAGTTGGCATCTTTAGAAACATTCCATTTTTACCCAGACCATTACATTATATACAGATGTTTCAACAGTCGGAAATCAAGATAATGTCCACTTAGCAATTCCATATCATGTAATGTTCAAGGCCAAAAATAAATGTTGTGTGCTTGGAAAAGCTGTGATTTACATTGGTGTTTGTTTTAAGAATGCCCGAAACAGCCAGAAAATTAACTTGAACTGACACCGTTTATTAATCTACTGATCTCATGATTATAGACAGTGATTCCAAGAAAGCCTCTGAACCTGTTTATGGATATGTTTGGACATAGCTGAACAAAGAAGACTGTCTTGATGTTTAGCCCTTACTCCAAAAATTCCCACAATGGCATTTGTATGGTTCATTCACCGTATACAACAAAAGTACATGCTTCTTTTGAATGTGATCTTTAAAAACATCTGCCTTATTTAAGTCAATAAATTCCTTCTCTAATGACCACAGAAGACAAATTAAAACAAAGTATTAATCAAAAGAAAATGTGCTTTTTAATGCAGCCCTACTCTATTGCTATACTGTATACTTAAAGGGAGTCTGTGAAACGGTACAATAGCTGTCTCAAATCATTTCAATTTTTTCCAGTCTTCCTCTCTCTTATTTAAGGACAGGCCACTGATACAGAAAAGTAATCAGATTGGCAGAGATTTAAACTGCAATTTGAGGGGAATGTCAAACATTGGAGAAGTTAGACAATTAGGGTTTTGATCAGCAACAAATCACAGAGCAAAACAAAACTTTTAGTGAAAAAGCAAGCAAGTCTAAACATCTTTTTGTATCAAGGTTAATTAAGAATTAAATTATTTTGTACAGTCTTTTCCTTCTTAGTGTAGTAATCCCAAAACACTTTCAAAAGCACATACTGTAGTTACAAACACTTCCAATAATGCCCAAACCAGGTAGAAATACCATCAAACCCCAGCTAATAATGAAGGCACCAAATCTTTATAAAATTAAAAGGTTTATATTTGTAAATGCTCCGAAACAAAAATAAGACCCATAGAGCGTTAAAGGCAAAATGGAGTTGCATAAAACAAAAGGCAATCCAGACGAACAAGGTCCAATCCAGAGTAAGGTCAAAAACACAAATGAAAAGTAAAAAAAAAAATCTAGAGATCGAATATGAATCGATATGTCAATATGGGGTGCTGTGTGTACATTAATGAGGGAAAAAAAATAATTTAAATGATTTTAGCAAATGGCTGCAATATAAC
>JANRMT010062795.1:17948950-17970934 GCA_026402145.1 Polypterus bichir lapradei | reverse complement strand
ATCTTTTTGTATCAAGGTTAATTAAGAATTAAATTCTTTTGTACAGTCTTTTCCTTCTTAGTGTAGTAATGTAGGAATCCCAAAACACTTTCAAAAGCACATACTGTAGTTCCAAACACTTCCAATAATGCCCAAACCAGGTAGAAATACCATCAAACCCCAGCTAATAATGAAGGCAAGCACCAAATCTTTATAAAATTAAAAGGTTCATATTTGTAAATGCTCCAAAACAAAAATAAGACCCATAGAGCGTTAAAGGAAAAATGGAGTTGCATAAAACAAAAGGCAATCCAGACGAACAAGGTCCAATCCAGAGTAAGGTCAAAAACACAAATGAAAAGTAAAAAAAAAATCTAGAGATCGAATTAATCACAAAAAAACAAGCACAGATACACTCACCAACTCGAAATGAAATGCCAGGATCTGTGGGAGACTATCTGGCTAAATAGCACAGAGGGCAGTTCCTGGCGGTGATTGGGGGATCACCCACAAAACGAATGGAATATAACAAAGGCAGCTTAAATACATAGACAAAACCAAAAATAAAGAACGATGCACACAAGCAACATAAATCAGAATATGAAAAATTAACAAAAGAGATATAAAACATTTCAACCCCAGCCATGGGAGGAACCCAGGCTGAGACACAACACTTTGTAAATAAATTGGACATATAGTCTGAGCTTAAATAGGTGACATCTATGAAGGTTTCCAGCGTATGATTTGTTGCATGTACAGTATCTAGCAACACACGGTGTCATAACAACAATAGGTTATGACTTTGAGAAAAGTAGATTACAGAAGAAAAACAAATATGGCAAAAACTTAAGTAATTGTCTAAGTCTGTGGATACTCTGTAAAAATCCTATGCAAAAGTATAGTGTATTTTGAATTTTTATTTCACATTTTCACTTTGAAAAGAAATAGCTTGAATATCTAGTTTTGACCCTTTCCTTGTTTCCTGGTTTGCATTTCTCTTCTTGGTCAGTTCTTTTGTATTTTTCCCTGCTCTTCTCTGTGTTGTGGCAGCACAAACTCTTTTTCGATGGTAATTAGACACACTTAAACATACATTTTGTGTAAATATGGATTTCTGGCAGTTACGGATATGAAGAGCATATCCATGCTAAACTGATTTTTTTCAACATTTCTCCTTCCCTTCTTTGTGAATTTATAGCAACATATATTTATATGTTCAACATTTACCTCCATTAAAATTTTCTATGTATTTTTATAATCTGAACTAATCAGTTTTAATGAATGCATTTGAACATAACAATGACACTACAGGTGCTACAGGAGTTCAATACTGTTTTGAGTCCGGTAAGAGGTCATACCACAATGAATAAAACTCCACACCAGGAATTGTGGTCAAAGTTTTGGTAAATGGTGTTACAGTAAAGTATTGGACATTGTGCAAGAGAAAGAGGTACTCTAGAGGAACCCTCAAACACCCTAATTCTGCAATTAATTATGAATTTCTCTTGTCAATTGCTATCGTAATGACCTATTTTATGATTAGAAAGATCAGCATCAGAGCGGTAAATAATTACTGAGATGTTATGGAATAGTTTGGGTAACTTGGTTCCTAGGGAGCAAAGCCTACTGACGCTCAAGCCAGAACTTTGTTTCCTGAGTTCCACTTTATTGTTTGATCCAGAGCATGTCTTCTCACTTGTTTCTGCACAAATTGTATACAAATTTAAAGAAATACATAAAATGTATGTACATGTAAAGCAGCTTTGATTACTGTTCAACATAAAAATATGATATATAAAGTTAATATATCTGTGGGTGGCACGGTGGTGCAGTGGTAGCGCTGCTGCCTTGCAATAAGGAGACCTGGTTTCGCTTCCCGGGTCCCCCCAGCGTGGAGTTTGCATGTTCTCCCCGTGTCTACGTGGGTTTCCTCCGGGTACTCCAGTTTCCTCCCACAATCGAAAGACATGCAGGTTAGGTGCATTGGCAATCCTAAATTGTCCCTAGTGTGTGTGCTTCGTGTGGGGGTATGTATGTGCCCTGCAGTGGGCTGGTACCATGCCCGGGGTTTGTTCCTGCCTTGCGCCCTGTGCTGGCTGGGATTTGCTCCAGCAGACCCCCGTGACCCTGTGTTAGGATATAGCAGGTTGCAGAATGACTGACTAATTTATTTGCCTACCACCTAGAATTAAAACTCAGACCTTGCATTTACTAACCTAACACAGAACCTTACAGAAGTTAAAGACGTTATTGAACAGTGTTACAATACAGTTAGTCCAACTCACTCAGAGGCCCATTAGGATCAACTAAAATATAACGCACTTCCCTGTAAGGAAATTTTGCCATACATGCCATAGCTAGTAAAATGTAGCTCATCTCAAACTGCCTAGCTTCTGCTTTCTTGAAAACTTTCTAATCTCAATGACCTCTAGTGAGATGACAGCCTAAAGGCTAATTTATACTGCATTAAGCCTATACCATAGGCTATGCCGTCAAAAGCAGTTTATACATCTGTGTCGCCTCCCATTGCAATCACATGTCTAAACACTAGTTGGCGGTGTTTGTAGCATACAAGAAAAGTGAATGATCTATTAAAATGCAGGCAGCTTTTGCCCTCCAGGATCACCACTCCTCTTTCTGCTCTTTTTCTTCCATAAGTGAACGTACTGTATTTGTCCCTCATATTTTTCCACTTTTTCATACATACAGTGACTTCCAAAATGAGGTTAGCCGATATTTTATGCCATGAATTGAATGTGTAGCGTTGTGATGAGGCATCATATAAATTTGTATATTTTGTAACTTCTTCAACAAGTCTTGATCTGCCCCATGTTTATTTCAGAATAGCATGAGATGAACAGAAACACTTTTCAGAAAATACGTAGTTACAAAACTGGTCAATCAGAGTCACAGGGTCTTTTTGGTTTTTTTTGGGAGTTTTTCCTTGTCTTCTTAGGGAGTCAAGGCTGAGGGGCTGTCAAGAGGCAGGGCCTGTTAAAGCCCATTGCGCCACTTCGTGTGTGATTTTGGGCTATACAAAAATAAATTGTATTGTATTGTATGGTATGTATGGTCTGCTTCGACACAATGCATAGTCACCGTTTTGAGGATGTGCACGTCAGGATGATCCATGATGTAAGTTTAATGCCAACAGTATAAATTAGCCTTTAGAAGTCATTCTTTACTTCTCTTAGAACAAAAGATAAAACATAACTACGTTTATCCAGTATTAGTCCTCCTGAATGTCCTTACGATCTTAAGTTCCCTTATGGTAGCATTTCCATTGTCCTATTTCCAGTCAGGCACTGAGGGATACTAGACATGGAGATGTTTAAAGATAGAACTAATTAAATACTTACCCAAAATTTCACAAGGAAAAATGCATTGGCAGGTCCCTTCTCAAAGAGCTCCTTCAAGCCTCCCTTTTTCTCTGGAAACTTATCATAGATTTGCCGGATATCCACTGCTTCCAGGTAAGGGTCATTAAACGTGGGGTTTGACTGGCCAATATGGACAAACAGATGCTTGTTATACTAAAAAGTCAAAGAAGAAGAGTAACCCAGAATTAAATTATGCCTTCGAAAATAAGACCAAATCTGTCTAACAGTTATTGACTAGACTGATAACCAATCTTTGCACACAATAAATACTTATTTGGGAAAGTTCTGCAGCTCTGCTTAGGAACAGAAATGTCCTGTGAAATATGTGCCATTAATTACCCTGTTTGTGAGGCCACACTAGAATCACTCCAACCTGCAGAGTGTCCTCCTGAATGTCCTTACGGTCTTAAGTTCCCTTATGGTAGCATTTCCATGACCAACGATGGTCTGGGATCAAAAATTGCTCCTGGACTTTAATTTATACTAGCACAGTATAATTGGCTGCACACAAACCATCCTTGTACCCTGTAAGTAAAGTAGTACAGCAGACTGACTGACATAAAAGCACAGACTCTGCAGATGCTACATTATCCCCTGTAACTACGACTCTGAGGGCTCCTGCAGCTGCTTCGTCCTCCTCTGCTCCACTGCTTTGCAATTGCTGCACTAGGCAGAATCTTGACAAAAAATGAAGAAGGTGTGAGACTTTTAGCCCTAAATAAACTTCTATTCCCTGCTTGCTATTATTGATAATTCCACTCCACATGAGTTTGAAAGTTGGAATCTTTGTAAAAGAAGGCATCAAACAGTTTAGATCATTGGTCACATTAAATCAGAGGAAGTAAAATCAAAAAGAGGCATCTTAGTGATAACATCATTTTGTTTAACACCAGATGGTAACACCATTTCCCTAATATTTCAACTTACCCTTCACTAGCATTGCTGCTTAATAAAAACTTTTATTCGAGTTTCTTGGCTTGGGTGGCATCGTGTGTAGTAAAAATGCTGCTAACCTGAGCACTTGCTACTGCCCCTTTGCGGAGTAATTTAAATTCTTTCTCCATTGGTTTAAAGCCCTGCCTTTTTCCATTTTCTTAAATAATTTGTCTTTAGCTATCCTCTCATCTGTGTACCACATATTCATCTTCCCTTGTTTCATTTAGATGGTTAGGTTAAGGTGGTTTTAATGATTTGATTTGCTTGCTCCCTCATTCTTACAGTCTGTGGCCTGAATGTGTGACTGACAGTGATAATGGCCCTCTGGGAATTTACCCTGTAGTCTGAGTAACCCCTAGATCAGGGGTGCCCAATGCGTCGATCGCGATCAACCGGTAGATAGCAAAGGTAGTGCTGGTAGATCGCGTTGCATTAAAAAAAAAATTTTTAAACATTACTCTATCATCCTCCCTATGACATTTGCCACTTGATTGACATACAGGCCAGTCTGAGATCTCTTTTCTTCTAACACACTGGTCATCCCGCATGCATGATCAAATGCGCAAGTTACTGCAAAACTCCGGCTGTGATCTAGTTAGTTTTTTTCTCACAATGTCACAATCGAAGTGCGTTTGTCTGACATCTGAGGTTCGATCCCTGATGAGGGGTGCAGTAGTGTGTATGCCTGATGAGCCCAAAATAGGGCGAAACACGTGTTGCGTACTATTTGCATTATTTGACAGTTAAATTATGTAACATTCTATGATCTGCTTCTCGCAACTGAGAGGGCACCCGTGGCGTATGTTTGCCGACTTGCAGACCAACTACACACGTTACCTGGTAGGTAACCACCCATACAATCAGATTGTGATTCAGACTTCGAATGCTATATATATAATCATTTTTAATGTAGGTAGATCATTTCGACCTGGTCATTTTAAAAGTAGCTCGCAAGCTGAAAAAGTGTGGGCACCCCTGTTCTAGATGAATTTGAGGTTTCTTGCTCTTTTTTGCCCAAACCATAACACTTAAACCTAAGATGCCATTTAAGATGTTTGTATTGATTGAGAAAAAACAAACCACCCCAAATGAAGAGTAAAATACGAAAAGTAAATGTTGGGTCAAAACTGACCCAAAGAACATAACACTGTTCAAAATGAGTAGAGGCTGTACTAAAATGTGATATTTGGAAACTTTTTTGGTCTCTGTAAAGTTAGGTCACTTTACTAAAAGCCTTCACATTTCTACGCTGAAAAGATGCCATTTGGAATGTTTTTATGGGTTGTGAATAACCTCTACCATTAATGCAGCTGTAATCCACTAAAATCAATAGTGGGTCAAAAATGACCCAAAAGACATGGCAAGGTAGAGTCTTTTTAGAAGTCACATAAATTATGGGGTGTTTACAATTTTGTTTATTGATCATTAATTTAAAGAAGGGTAGGAAAAGTCACAAAGTTTTACCCTAAACAATGTAGTGAGATGTTAAGCAAAATGACAACTTTTATTGGCTAACTAAAAAGATTACGATATGCAAGCGTTCGAGGCAACTCAGGCCCCTTCTTCAGGCAAGATAAACAATGAAATTTAGGGTGCTTTTACTGATTTCAAGCACAAAACCAAGTTAAATTTTGCCTGATGACATTGTAAGGTTTAAGGGATTCTTTTCAAACTAAAGGTTCAGTTTGTCCCTTGCTTTAGTCAACAAATGGCCATGTCAGTATTTTGATTCTCTTTCTAAATGCAGTTATTGTTTCAGCAATATGACATAATGGGTCGCACTGCTTCATCACACCCACATTATTTACATCCCAATCCCAAAATGTGGGGTCTGCACGTTCTTCCCATATATCTTCAAGGGATTTTATTCAGGGATTCTGATTTTCTTCTCATTGCATGTTAGGTTAGCTGATGTATATAAAGTGTCCTCCTTTATGAGTGTGAGTGTAGATGTATGTATGAATTTTTCCCTGTTAATTGGTGGTTCCAAGCTGTCACTGTGGGTGTACAAGTGGGAGTGAATGGACTTTATTATTTTCTGGCATCTTATCCAAAGCTGGTAGCTACTTTGCACCCAGTGCACAGTTATTTCAGTGCTGGTAGCACAGACTTCAGCTCAATGTCACCTTGAACTGGGTTAAGTAGGTTTGAGATTGTCAAGTTTTATTCTGTTAACTACATATATGCTGCACATACATACATACATACATGCATAAATAACATCTTTGGCTTACTTACTGTGTCTGGATCTCTTTGCTGCTCCAAAAAAGCCGAAAACTCCAACATCCTCAATTTGGAGCTTCCTATGCTGCGGCCCTGCCAAGGAGGGCTGGTAGAGGACACAGACAAGCCTGCTGTTGATTCATAACCTTCAAAGACAATAAATTAGACACAATCTATTCAAACGGATTTGTAATTGTTGGTTCTACAGGGTGGTCCAAATCTAATTATGCAGATCCAGATCGTCTGGATGACTTTGATTTATGTGGGGACGATTCCAGTTCGGCGCGAAGATGATTCTTCATGTCGTCAATTCGCACACTTCTCGATTGTCGGGGATTTTTCGGGTGATTTTCTATGTAATAAACTTAATAAGTTATAGCGGAATGAAAATTGCATAATTAGATCTAGACCACCCTATACTATGTGCACAACAATGTTTTCTCTATCTTGATGTTCAGGACTGCAATCTAACATGATAATAATCAACATGTATGTATATTTAGGCACCTACATTTCTTTCTATTGTTTCTTTAATAAAACATCTAAAAATAAAGATTAACAAAGACACATTCTAGCAAAAATCGATTCCATACATGTTATTCATTCATTCATCCATATTGACTGCCAGCCCAGAATATCACCCAAACCATGTGCCCATTACGTTCTCCAAAATTCAAACATTATACATGTGCTGTGTGCCGAATTAGGGACTGCGGTCTGTACTGCTTTCACTTATGAGACAGGAGAGCAGAATGTGTTTATCTTTGACGGAATTGGGCTGTCATTTTCCAGAATTGTCAGTTATTTCAGCATTGTGAATTCCATTGTTGTGATCATTTAAAAAAAAACATGTTATGTTTTTTGTAATATGTAAGGATTTCCAAAAGGTATTTTTCTATCTGAATAAACACAGATACACATAGTATTTGTGTTTTTCATTTTCAGCAGTGAATTTTCTTATATTTAGCATTAAGTTTTACAGGTTGTCACTTTATTTTTACTTGAAAACGTTATTTAGAAAAACATACCGTCAGTTATGTAGAATATAAATATAAATATATAAATTTTAGTGCAATGCTCATTCATAACATTTTAAGCAAACTTAAAAACAGAAAAAACAAACCTAAAATTTACATTACAACAACCTTACAATTTCCAAACAGAATTTGAAATGAACTGCGTACTAAGCCTTAGTATGCACAGCATAAACTGTACTTTCAGTTTCAGAATTATCCTTGCTTCAGAAGCTGGGTTTATTTCCTTTCTCTTTTTTTTGGCAGTTAAAATGCAACAAACAGAAAAAAAAAACTCCTGTTTTTGTCTAAAATCTGATATTGGCTGTGTCTGTCATGATGATTTGCTTTTCCAGTCAACAGGGTTGAGCTCTTTAAGGGTGTTGTGGCCTCCTGCCCAGAGCACTTTCCAGGTTGGCAAAATGACAATTACTGTAATTATTGTTCAGTAACATCATTTGAGGGGCTATAAGATAGGGCACTGATCTTCAGGCTGATGAACAAGTCTTTTGGTACTCTGATTAGCAATTTGGTTGTGGTTTTAGCATTTCTGAATTCTTGATTTTGAGTTTAAATTATAAATTTTGGATTTTATTTTCATTTTTTGACCACTTTATGTTATTTAAGAATTTAATTTAAATTAAGTATTTGAGAAGGTGAGAATTAAAACAAAACTGCGTGTCATTGTGAACAATGCTGCACATCCCCTCGCTGACACACTAACACTGATGATTTTCAGCCAATGAATTATTCAGCAGAAGTGTGTCAAGAAGCGTGACTGGGGTGTCTTTATACCAACAGCAATAAGTCTGCATAATGCCTCAGGGTGACTGTTTCTTTCTTTTTCATTTTCTTGCTTTATAGTCATTCTGGTGTGTGTTCAGACCAAAGTGTGTGTGTATGTTTATTTATTTAGATACAGTATCTACATATTTATCTATTTATTTATTACTACATATGTGTATAAGTATAAATTGTCAGATTTTTTAAATTCAAGGTTGTGGAAAAAGTTTGGGAAAATAAAAGAAAAATATTATTGTTTAGACAAAAGAACAACTTAAAAGCAATAACAAACAAAAAATAACAAATGTTCTTTCCCTTTTTTTGGAAAAATGTTTAAGTCACACCACAGCCTATCAGTTTGTTTCTGCTTTCTCAGACCACTACCAACAAAAACACCATTGTTTTCAATGCTGCTCTACCTCCTCAGGTTGCCAGCCTTTTAAAACAGTGCTACAACCAAAACTGGGTCAGTGTACTATCAGACAATAATGGCATAATGTTGTTGCCTGACGTGCAAAGTTTTTTTCTTTCCATTTTCAGGTAGCAATAAACAGTTTCCAGTGTAGCATCCCAGCCTTTCTTAATCTCTTTTTTGTTGTCAAATATTACAAACGATAAAATGTTAACCATAAATTAACAGGAGGAAACATAACATAAATTAAAATCCATTAGAACAAAATGTATTAGTGTATGCCATATAAAAAAGATCTAATAGTATAAATTCTATCATTTAAAGTAAAAAAAATAAGTAGAGATCTTACTTTATGACTATTAATTATCTATTTAAATGCAAGTTTGATTCAGTAGAGTTAATGAAAGAAAACTATTAGATTGAAAACACTAGCAAATATATGAAGGAATTAATCTCTTTTCTGCTTTAAAGTCATTCGGAACATTTAAGCACTGGGCACTGACAGAATCACACACATTGTCAAGTTTGAAGAGTAATAATTACCTAACATGCATGTATTTTCTTTACATGTAGAAAACTGGCACACCGAGAAGAAAACAGAGAGACATGTAAGTGTGTGTGCAAACTCACATTCAGCTAGTGAACGGGTTAGCCTTTAAAACCCAGATTCTAGAATTGTGGGGATGGCAGTTTCACCATCATGACACTATATTTTTGGAACATTTATAGAATTACTAAAATGAAGGTGGAAATAAACTTTTTTAATATATCTGTGTTCCTCTTGGGCATATAAACTAGAAAAACCTTTCTTAACTATATTATTCATTTTCATTATAAAAACCTCTTTACTGTATTATTAATTTTCATTATAAAAACCTTTCTTTACTGTATTATTCATTTTCATTATAAAAACCTTTCTTTACTGTATTATTCATTTTCATATCACTTTATGCACCCAATTATTCTTCATATGAATTGCTAGGTCATATTGTCTTGAACTTAATGTTTCACACTGAGTTTTCTTTGTGTGTTAATTACAAAAATTACAAAAATTTACACACTCAAGTAATACACCTACATATAATGTTAAACTACATCCGGCCCTGCAAACAATCCTCATGAATCCACCAGTTGTCATGAAGGACACTTAGGTGCAACTGCCAAGCCTAATGTAATGTGGGAAACCTTGTGTGACAAGACCCTGAAGGTTGCTAAGGGTTGTGCTGGTGTTGCCGGTGTTCCCAGAAGGAGGTATTTCATCTCACAGAGCACCCTGGATAACATTGAGAGGAGCCGCAGCATATGGCTTGATGGCATCTATGGTCTGTATCGGGAACTGAGAAGGATGGCTTCAAGGGCTCTGAGGGCAGATGAGGAGTTTGTTAGAAGAAATGGTGAGCCAGTGACACACCATCTATGGTCTAGTGACTCCCCTCCTGCTTACAGAGGAACTGAAGCATTACGCAAATCTGAATCTGTTCCTTGGAGAGTCGTAGTCAGGGCGGGTGATGAAACGGTCCTTATGAATAACGCTGCAGTTGCGACCCACTGGGCTGGCTACTTTGAGCAGCTGTTTAAAGCTGATCCTCCGTCTAGGACGTTGGACATCTTTGGGTCCATGATTCTTGAGATTGATCCTCCAATTAGCTGTGAACCACCCAACCTCATTGCACAGGCGGTGAACCAGCTGAGGGAAGGGATGACTGCAGGGATCTGTGGTATACGGGGTGAACGTCTCCAGGCTGGTGTTAAGGCTGTCCTCTTGGCACTGCAAGCAATTTTTACTACCACTTGGGAGATGGACAACTGACTGGAAAATGGGATTTGTCATCCCTATATGGAAAGGGAATGGTGATTGCCTGGATTGTGGCAAGCACAGGGAGATAACATTGCTCTCGATGCCTGGTAAGGTCCTTGCTAGGATCTTCCTCAATAGGATCTGTGATCACTTGTTCACTTACCAGCGACCACAGCAATCTGGTTTTACACCTAAGAAGTCTACCATTGACGGCATACTAGAACTAAGCATTCTCATCAAGCGCAAACATGAATATTGACAAAGTTTGGCAAAGTTTCTTTGCAGTCTTTGTCAGTGTTCATACAGCATTCAACTCAGTTAATCAAGCTGTCCTGTGAGACATCCTGAGACTCTGCAGAGCCTCTGCGTTTTTCCCAGTTGATTCCAGGGTTTGTCAGGGGTGTGTTCTTCCTCCTAATCTGTTCAATCCTTGCATGGACTGGGTGTTGGGCAGGGTTGTGGAGTGCAGCGTCTGTGGGACATCTGTTGGTGTTGACTTTGCTGATGATGATGTGATCTTTGGGGAGTCATTGGAGTCTCTGATTGAGGGTTTTGAGAGACTGAGTGAGGAGTCTGAGTGTCTGGGCTTGCGAGAGTCCTGTATATAAAACAAAATCCAGGCCTTTAATGATCTATTGGGCACAGCCATCCACAGTGTATCTGTCTGTGGAGAGAATATTGACCATGTTGAAAGGTTTACTTACCTTGGCAGTAACACTCATGGCTCTGGTGACTGTTCCTATGAAGTCAGTAGACAGATTGGGAGAGCATGGGGGGAGATCATGAGGTCGCTGGAAAGGAGTGTCTGGTGCTCCTGATATCTTTGCAAGAGGATGAAGGTCCAAGTCCAAGTTTGGTGCTTCATGTTTTGCTATATGGTTGTAAGACATGGGCAATGTCCAGTGTAAGATATGGGCAATGTCCAGTGACCTGTGACGAAGACTGGACTCCTTCCGTACTGTGTTTCTTTGGAGAATCCTTGGGTAACGCTGGTTTGACTTTGGGTCATGGAGTCCTGAATGAGGCACGTTACCTACATTATAAGGTAGTGTCAGCTATGGCACTACGCCCATGTGGCGTGATGCCCTGAAAGAGATCCTGCTCACAGGATCCTCGTTTTTGAGGACCCCAGCAGGTGGGCTAAGGGGTCACCCAAATAATACCTGGCTGCAGCAGATATATGGTCATTTCCGGAGGGTGGGACTGGGACCGCGTGTCTGCCTCAGGGCTTGCCAACCAATATCCCAAGCTGTTTCATTGTGTGGTGTTAGGTTTTTTAAATTAACATCAATTCTTGTGCTGGTTTTTCAGACCAACCATGATTGGCTTTAAAACAAAAATTATTTTAAAAAATATAGGCGATATATGCATAGCTTCATTTTCATTTACCAATATTTACTGTTCATAAAAGTTTACTTATTTTCAATGATGCATTTTGGTAAATAAATAAAAGATTACTAAAAAGATATCAAACTGCCTAAATATTGAATCCATATAGGTCAGATCTTTCTTTTCGTTACATGGTGGGATAAATCCTTCCAATATGTCATAAGAAAATAATCCAAATGCATCTAACAGAAACAAATGTTAACCATTAGAATAAAAGAGAAGCTGATTAGTGAAAGCTGACAGAATTCACGCTGTAGTTAACCGTTACCAAGAAACCAGATGTGTAAGTTTTAATGTACAGGGTGGTCCAGATCTAATTATGCAGATCCAGATTGTCTGGATGACTTTGATTTATGCGGGGAGGATTCCAGTTCAGTGCAAAGATGATCCTTCATGTCGTCAGTTTGCACACTTCGGGATTTTTCGGGTAATTTTCTATGTAATAAACGTAATAAGTTATAGCGTAATGAAAACTGCATAATTAGATCTGGACCACCCTATAGCATTTCATAGAAATATATCTGCCAATTTTTCAATTCATAGTTGTTCTCAGTTACCATACTTCCAAAAATTAGAAATTATATAAGAGATAAATATGACGGTTTCAATAAGAAAAGGTGTTAATAGACCAATAGTGTAGTAGGCCAAAAGCAGACTTTTATACTACAAACAACTTTTCCATCTTTTCTCAGGTGCTAATACAGCATACTATGTACCTCTCTTTCCATTCTTAGGTATTAAATCTATCTGTGGCTTTCCAGTCGTTACTTGCCTATGTTCTGCAAACTTGCCCCACTTAACTAACATTTTTTCTCTTATTTAAAAAATCCCACAAATGATTCCAGGGTGGGTGATTACTGTATTGCGATGTGATATACAGTTTGTATTGTGCCCATTTCACTATCTCTGGCCTCAATTCTCAGTCAACTGGTTTATCAACCTTTGGAAAACTATACAACTGCCTCCTTACGTCTCTTGCCTACAAAAATAATCTTTTTCTCTGCATTCAAGCTCTCAGCAGTCCTTTCCAGGCAAGTCAAATATTAATAAATTGCACTTGCTATCAAGCAGCAAGGAACCAATCTGTTCAGATAGCAGTGAAGTATAGGTTAAAAGGTTTGATTACTGGGAGGGGTATTTCTAAGACAATTCATTATAATTTTGTTTTGTTTTATGTAGATTTCATTTCTAGGCCTAATGTTAGGTTGCTACATTTTTATTGTTATATTTTTTTGTTATGACAATACCATTTGTTTTTTTTTTTTGGAACAGAGACTTCTAATTTGTTTTCTTTTTGGTTACAATGCCTATTGTTATCCAGTGACAAAAAGTGATGATGCATTACATCGCTACACCACTAGTATATAAATGGCAACTTACCATCAGTTGTATCTACATTTAAGGATAAAATTTAAAATCTTTGTGATCATTAGGTAGCCTTAAAGGACTTTTTGATAGTATAGGACAGACCAAGATAATTCATGTTTGGTTTACATGGAGCATAAGTTGTTGGCTTAGCAAGCCACTGCCAGACACTGTGAATGTCACCTTAAGAGCCTCAGTCCTCCTAACAAGCCAAATGTCATCCCAGAGATGTCTCTCTGGGTACCATTGAAGATATCCAAACTCAAACAAAGAGCTATAACTCAATGATTGGATTTAGTTCTAACAGTCAACCAAAAAGGATGAATGTATGTGCATGCAAGAAAACAATGGCAAGACATCTGCTCCATTCTTTAAGAACCCTTTCTATACCACAAATCTTCACTTCCTCTATCAGCTCAATGCTTTCAACGTGGTCATAACCTCTGCTCAATTTTTTTTTTGTTCTTTATTTTGCCTTATACAATTTCTTGTATTAGGAATTCATTAGCTTTCACATACCCTTTGGGGTCAGAGCACAGGGGTCAACCATTGTGCAGCGCTCCTGGAGCAATTGCAGGTTAAGGGTCTTGCTCAGGGGCCCAGCAGAGTAGGATCTCTTTTGGCAGTGACAGGGATTCGAACCAGCAACCTTCGGGATACCAGCACAGATCCTTAGCCTCAGAGCCACCACTCCACCCTGATTGTGGCCGTAACAGAATTTAAAGCACTCACTCCAAAGGGTAACCAGTGCTGGGGTGGTAAATTGAAAGATCATCCATAGAAGGAGTTGGATGAGGGGTGCCATTAGTCCAAAACAAATATGGCAAATGCCTGAGCAGAGGAAGAACATGTGTAAAGCCATGCATTTGTCTTGCTGAAACTGGTAGTTGACATGATCACCAGCTGACTCAGCAGAAGTGATTTTGCTAGCAACAAAAGGACCAACACGGTGTGTTTGAACCTAAAAGAGAAACTGCAGTACTACCTGCAACCAGAAAATGTGACCAAGGCAATAAAGGAGAAGAGCTCCTGAACAAAGAAATAGAGTGAGCGCATTGACGATCCTTCCACATGCCGACCAGGAAAGGAACAAAGCATCACCGACATCAGAACCATAAGTACACCAACTCTGATTCCGAGAACAATCATTGTAACATAGTAGTTAGGATAAAGCCAGATAATGTATTACAGCATTGATGTTTCTGTAACTAAAAGGTAATAACCCTGTGAAAGAAAACTTCTAGCTATTATAAATGGTGCAGAGCAGCACTTCACGCACATGCACACACAGAAACTCTGAAGTGGGTTTATACCAGTGCAGACTAGCTGTGAGTAAATGAACATTACAGTGCACACAATAGAAGCCTCATAACCAGTTAAAAAAATGAAACCATCTTGACCACATGAATTCATAAGTTGTGTGTCTTTTTGTATAGGAGAAAAAAAAATCAAGTAAGCTATCATAAATGTATATTTTGTGTTGTTTTTGTACTTCATATATACCTTTATTTATATCTATATCTCTGTTTCTCTCCCTCTCTCTATATACAGTATCTATATATACACTGTATCTACCTGTATATACTGCATGCTTATCCTTGCATAAACTCATTTATTATTGTTAAGTAAAAAATAAATGGTATTATTTAGTTTATTGCAACAAGTTTTTTAGGGTTATTTGTTGAAAATAAGTATATTGTCATGTCTGAATCCCAATAAAGAATGCAAAATTATTTCATATAGGCGTTTACCAATTTATGGACCTCATTCATAAATTATACAGATCTCTTCCTATTTCTGGCATCACGGCTGGAAAGTGAAACAGAGATTGCTCACTCAGCCTACATTAATTTGGCATTCCTGGTGTGGGAGTCTTCATCCATCCATTATCCAACCCGCTATATCCTAACTACAGGGTTATGGGGGTCTGCTGGAGCCAATCCCAGCCAACACAGAGTGCAAGGCAGGAAACAAACCCCGGGCGGGGCGCCAGCCCACACACCAAGCACAATTTAGGATCACCAATGCACTGTGGGAGGAAACCAGAGTACCCGGAGGAAACCCACACAGACACAGGGAGAACATGCAAACTCCATGTTGGGAGGACATGGGAAGCAAACCTGGGTCTCCTAACTGCGAGGCAGCAGCGCTACCACTGCGCCACCGTTGGAGTCTTGTTAATTGTTTTATTTAATTACAGGTATTGTCGAAGGCAAAATAAATAAGTAATTAGCTAAGTGATCAGATTCAACCCCTTTCTTACACTAGCATGGAATTGTCTTTGTCTTTTCGACTTCATCTTGAGTTTACCTCTTGGGCTCTGGTGTTTTGGCTTCTCGGTCTTATCTGGTTTTAACCCCGGTCTGTTTGTGACTTCATTTCTCTCCTTATTTATTTCTTTATAAAATACAACCAATGTTATTCCATTACTTTTTGGTGACACACAGATTATGATAAGATGTACTTTAATGTACCTCTTTTGGTTCCAATACTGCACTCAGTAATTTGTTGAATGGCTGTAGCCCATTATTACTGTATACAGATTGTGCCAGATTCTTCTGGTCCTTTGGTGCCAAATAAAGTGACACTAACGTGTGTGAAACCTAGAAAGTTTACAGTTTCTTCACTCAGTCAGCTGCCATTCTGAACACAAAGCCACTGAGATGTTTAGTTTTGCCTGTTCTTCCTGTGAAATGCACACATACACACTTTCCTTTGGTAGTTCCTTTATATAACAACGAGTGCATATCAGGTTAATATAATTAAGTTACTTATACTGGAAGGTGAGGTGTAGCTAATAAATTGTCCACTCAGTGTACAGCGAACAAATAACTTGACTTAAACTTTGTATAAGAAGCCTTATCTCTTAATTTCTTTTAAACATGTCATCTTTATTTACCTGTGATTTGAGACGGAACAGGAGCTTGAATAGAGTAGGCCTGTTGCACAAAAGGCTTCACACTGAAAAAACAAGAATATAAAAAATAGAAACTATTAAAAAACACACACACACAAACAACCGGCTTTAACCGAGATACAAATTCATCCTTTTTGCACTTGAAAAGATGTGAAAAGAAAAGCAGGCGTGTCACCATTGCTTTCTTTTCATTAACTGCTCTGAGTAATGACAAAGTGGAAGTTCTCAAATAGACATTTCATTTTACACAGTAACAGTAAAGGAGGATCAGCTTTAATTTTATTAAGGTTAAGATTTATTTCTGGTGTGTGATCTGTATATAACAGTGTAATACATTTGTAGTTTTACATTATACAGTAAAATTACAATGCCACAGCCCTTAGGATACTCTCATCCTGTACATGTTAGTAAGCACTGTAGTGCATTTTATTTACGCTGCTTTACATTGTTTGCTTTCAGCTTGTCCAGAGATATGACTTTTGCAAAATTGAGCTCCTTTCACTTCTTGGGCTGATAAAATTCTCAAAACACTGTAAGTGTGTGGGTGGATGGCAGGTTATGCATTAGCTGCATTTTCAATGTCCTGCCCTTAATTTAATATAATATAAATATAATATGGTGTTCACAGTTCAGGACAGATGAGGATGAAAACTTCACAGAATTTTCAAACATTTTAACAAAACAAAATCACTGTTGCATGTCATAAATATATGGATTTGCAGTACTGAGAAAAAGGGCACCCAAAGGTACCACTTTAGTTTAGGGACTGCAAAAATGTGTCTATTATTTATTTATGTAAGTAATGTAACAAGACCTTAACAAAGGCTTTTTTTGGTCTTCATGTTGATTGTTGATTTCTTACATAAACTCAAAAATGTTGCACATTCAATAAAAGAAGAAAAGAAATGCTTGAAATCTTTTTATTTGAAACATCTTTCAGAAAAAATGAAAAAGTAACATAAATGGCATAAACTTTGTCTGTGGTAAATGTAAAATGAGAATATACCAGAAAGAGTTGGCAGTTTAAAAAACCTTTAGAAAAAAATGAGTAGACTTTTACGTTGTTCTACAGCTTTTGGTTTTGAAATTATTCATGTTTTGTGTTATTTCTGGTTAAAAAAAAAGAAACAAAAAAATAGATGTAGCCAGAATGTGACTTTCTCCCTATTTACTGTACAATATGAGCACATGTGAATTTACCAAAATTAAATACAAGATGCAATACCACTGAAGTTTGGTGTTTACAGTTTAGTTCACATTTAAAGGAAAATCCAACCTGATAATTTATTAAAAAGACCCACCTAAGACGGGTTGAAATCTAAGTATAGAAAGTAATCAATGTAGACATCATTTCAAGGTAAGAAGGCGGTATCGTGGCAGCAGAGCCGGAGCTAAGCTAAAGGCTAAGCAGCTAGCGAGGAAGTGGCGATAAAAGCCTTCGGTGCCTTCTGTGTTCCTGGGAAATGTGAACTCACTACCAAATAAGATTAACGAACTGGCTGCGCTGGTGAAAAATGTCAGGACCTACAGAGAATGCAGTTTGTTGTGTTTTTGTGAAACATGGCTAACAACTAACATCCCAAGTGCTAACGTGGAGCTACCCGGGTTTAGCACAGTTAGAGCTGACAGAGACGCAAATACCTGCGGGAAGCGGAAAGGAGGAAGACTCGCTCTCTATGTGAATACAAGGTGGTGCAACCCTGGACATGTAAACGTCAAAATCTCCACTTGCTGCAGGGACATCGAACTGTTGGCCTAAGTCTGCGTCCCTATTACTTGCCCAGAGAGTTTGGACACGTCATTGTTGTTATTGTTTACATCCCTCCTCGGGCAGACGTGGAGATAGCGAGTGACGTCATCCATTTCGCTGTTGATAAATTACAAATGCAGCACCCCGAGGAGCTTGTGCTAATCGCTGGAGACTTTAACCATGTGACGCTGGACAAAACATTACCTGCCTTCTCCCAGTACATGGATTGTAACACCCAGGGAAATAGGACTATTGACCTACTGTATGCAAACGTTAAAGACGCATACAGCGCCACCCCGCTGCCTGCGCTTGGGAAAGCAGATCATAACCTGGTTCTGCTTCAGCTCACTACAAACCAAGAGTGAGGGAGCTACCTACAACCACACGATCATTCAGGAAGTGGTCCCCTGAGGCAGAGCAGGCTCTGAGAGACTGCTTTGGAACTACAGACTGGGATATCTTGCAGGGATCTTATAGTGAGAACATTAAAGAGGTTGTTGACCGCACTACTGACTACATCAACTTCTGTATGGACATTGTAGTTCCAGTAAGAACAGTACGCTGCTATGCTAACAATAAGCCATGGATTACAAGTGACATCAGGGGCCTTTTGAAGCAGAAGAAAAGGGCTTTTAAAGGTGGTGATCAGCATGAGATCAAGCACGTGCAGAAGGAACTCCGAGTCCAGCTCAGGGTGGCGAAGGAGCAGTACAGGGGAAAGCTGGAGCAGAAGTTGCAGAATAACAGCATGAAGGAAGTGTGGGATGGAATGAAGATCATCACTGGCTGCAGCTCAAAGCAGGGTGCAACCATCGAGAGAGATGTGGAGAGAGCAAACCAGATGAACAACTTCTTTAACAGGTTTGACCACCCTAACCCACTCTCACCTCGGAGTACTGCACCCTCCACCCATCCTTCTGCAGATACCAGCATAGGAGAGAGTTTCCCCCCACCCACAATTACAGCAGCCCATGTGAGCAGAGAGTTGAAAAGACTTCGTGCCAGCAAAGCAGCGGGTCCAGATGGTGTATCGCCATGACTGCTGAAGGCCTGTGCGCTGGAGCTGGGGAGTCCTCTACAGCGCATCTTCAACCTGAGCCTGGAACAGGGGAGAGTCCCAAGGCTTTGGAAAACATCTTGCATCACCCCAGTCCTAAAGGTATCATGTCCTAATGAGCTGAATGACTTCTGGCCTGTCGCTCTGACGTCACATGTGATGAAGACCATGAAGCGGCTGCTGCTTCACCACCTGAGGCCACAGGTCTGCCACGCCCTCGACCCTCTGCAGTTTGCATACCAGGAGAAGGTTGGAGTGGAGGATGCCATCATCTATATGCTACACTGATCCCTCTCCCATTTGGACAGAGGCAGTGGTGCTGTAAGAATTATGTTTCTGGACTTCTCTAGTGCCTTCAACACCATCCAACCTGTGCTCCTTAGGGACAAGCTGACAGAGATGGGAGTAGATTCATATCTGGTGGCATGGATCGTAGACTATCTTACAGACAGACCTCAGTATGCGCGTCTCGGGGACTGCCAGTCTGACATTGTGGTCAGCAACACAGGAGCGCCGCAGGGGACTGTACTTTCTCCGGTCCTGTTCAGCCTATATACATCAGACTTCCAATACAACTTGGAGTCCTGCCACATCATTCACTGACGACACTGCTATCGTGGGCTGCATCAGGAGTGGGCAGGAGGAGGAGTATAGGAACCTAATCAAGGACTTTGTTAAATGGTGCGACTCAAACCACCTACACCTGAACACCAGCAAAACCAAGGAGCTGGTGGTGGATTTTAGGAGGCCCAGGCCCCTCATGGACCCCGTGATCATCAGAGGTGACTGTGTGCAGAGGGTGCAGACCTATAAATACCTGGGAGTGCAGCTGGATGATAAATTGGACTGGACTGCCAATACTGATGCTCTGTGCAAGAGAGGACAGAGCCGACTATACTTCCTTAGAAGGCTGGCATCCTTCAACATCTGCAATAAGATGCTGCAGATGTTCTATCAGACGGTTGTGGTGAGCGCCCTCTTCTACGTGGTGGTGTGCTGGGGAGGCAGCATAAAGAAGAGGGACACCTCATGCTTGGACAAACTGGTGAGGAAGGCAGGCTCTATTGTAGATCTATCTATCTATCTAATGAATTTTGCAGCTGTGACTAGTCTATTTGAAATTTTTGACCTTTAAAAGCTCAAAGCTTGAGCTTAAAATGCAAAAAAGTCTTTAAACATGCAGGCAATATTTTTGAGCAGTAGTTTGGCTGTTGTTGGTATTAACTTTAATGAAACTGAACTTTAAAATCTGAAGCTGGATAGCCGGAGGTCAAGTAAAAACTAATAAGTCCTAAATGCTAAGAATTGCAACTTGTCCATAAGGGTTCAGAAGAATTGGTCCGTTCATTCTGAAGTTGCAAACTTTTTACCACAGACTCACAAACATGCAGACACACAACCTTTCAGAAATGCTCAAGACATGTTTCAGGAATATCCAAACCAGCTTTTCCATTAAAAATCCTAATTTGATATTTTCATGAAGACAATATTTATGAATACATATGAAAGTTCTTGTGAACTGATTGTGTTGAAGACTGATTAAAATAAGATGTAATCAAGGTCAGGTGAGCCTTTTATGAAATCAGGGGATCCTTTTATGCTACAGACACACACATTTAATTACACACACAGATACAATATAAAGGGTCAAACTGCATTCAGGGATGACAGAAAATGTATTATTGATTTAAAAATGTGAAGCATTACATTATATTCACCTATTCTATGTATGGAAACATCAAAAACCATAAGGAAAAACTAATGTGACCTCCAAATTTGAACAATAACCCCCTGTCATAAAACTAATTTTTCTTTGTCTACAGTTATGTCTTCCTTTTCACAAAGAGTCACTGGGCGTTGTTCTAGCTGTTTCAGCTTTAAACTCTGCTGCACAATCATGATTTCATGTTTGGTTTTCTCACAGTGGGAAATAATAGAAACTAGTTTGTTGCTAGGATGATGTTTAACAGTAGTGTTTGCAATTTCATAATAAACTAAAGAACAAAAGAAATGGAGTGTTGTGAATTGTGTTGGAACTCACTATATACAGTATATATTTGTTTTAATGTGCTATGACTGATTATACTTTTACATCTCCTAAGACTGGCTGTTTTAATTCAAACATTAAAGTTTTGTACTGTACTAAATGGATATCATTGTGTTGTTCTGAGAGAAATGAAGCTTCACTAAGTGGTATTTATAATATGTACTTAGTGTCCCAGGAACACACACACTGTGAGGTCAATTCTGTGGTACATTTTGTGCTTCTAGTTTACCGATTCACATAAATTCATAGAACAAGGACAATGACATGCAGTTACACAGTGGTCTGCGTACAAAGCAAAATCTGCCTTCAATCCCATCCAGACATGCTGTGAAATGATAATCAAAAAACAAAAAGCTTTAGGTGATTTTTTTCAGTAGAGTTCATAGATGTACTAAACACCACGATATAACAGTGCAAAATGCGAGATGAATGATACTGGTAGTTAAAAATCAACACTCACTCTTGGGAAGTTACCGGCTGACCTGGTAAAGCCCCGTGCCAAAACTGAAAGAAAAAAACAAGAAAGATTTCAGTGTGACCACCCTACTTTTTGATGATGTATTCTTTTTGGTTACAATGCTGTGATCTTTGTTTCTAATTGCATTATGAAGATTATACCAAGGCACTGTACAAGTACAGAACTATATAACGATTATAAAATATATACAGTATATCCAGTAGTTTTTTAAAATTTAATTTATTTAATTTTGTGTCATGAAAGTAACATAGTATACAATTAACCAGATAAAATTTACAGAACTTATACAATACATAATTTTAATATTAATCTTGAGAAAGAAAAAGAAAGAAGAAAACATAGAAAAAGAATTTAAAAATTCACCCAAGAAAAAGAGGGGGGAACCAAGTGCAGAAAGATAAAAGAACGCGCACACACACACACACACACACACACACACACACACACACACACACAC
>JANRMT010062795.1:17935265-17948940 GCA_026402145.1 Polypterus bichir lapradei | reverse complement strand
ACACACACACACACACACACACACACACACACACACACACACACACAATGCTTTTACTCCCTCTATGAATGCTTATTCAAAAATTTTTTCGATTAAATCTTGCCATGTTTTAAAAAAGTTTTGGACACATCCAATCTTAAATAGCATAGAACAGCAGTTACCCACTGACTTATAACAGGTGGGCTGGGATTCTTCCAGTTAAGCAAGATAAATCTAAGTGTTAGTAGTGTGGTAAAGGCAATTACAATCAATTTGTCCTTCTCCACTTTAAGCCCAACTGGGCATACGCCAAACATAGCTGTTAATGGGTTAGGAGTGATTGTGACACCAAGGCTATCTGAGAGGCATTTAAAGATTTTGGTCCAGAATGATGTTAATTTAGTGCATTCCCAAAATGTGTGGCTAAGTAATGGATGGAGCTACAGTAGATTGCAATGTTCACAAGTTGGATCTTGCCATTTTGGACAATTTAAAATGAGATGCAGTAAGTGTGATAGATGAAAGATTATAATTTGAATTATCAAACAGAACAAGAGCCTGTTCTATGTATGGCTGACATCCACTCCTGTTCTGAGATGTTAATTAAACGGTTGTCACAGACATACACTTGGTAGTCAACCAAAGGGACCAGGAAACGACAATTCTACGACAGGCCAGGGGGCGGTGGGGTGCACTGAACCTCTCTCCTTTCTCTCCGCAGACCAAACACAAGAAATTCTTCCTATCCCAGCCCTGAGCACGTCACTTCCTGTGAATCAGCTATAAAAACCCCTCATCCTCCATGCTTAAACAGTTTTGTTTTGGACTCTAACCAGTACACATTGTACTCTACTTTAAAGCCTTTTGCAGCTAGGGAAACTATACGGGTGGTTGCCCCAAATCTTCGTTGTGTGTCTGGCTGTTTCTTTCACAAGGTCCTTTCCCACCATACCTTAGGATCATTGAAAGGAAGATTCTTTGAGATGTTTTTATATATTATTGAAATACTGTATGAGTATTCAAGACTGATCAGTGTTGCCTCTGGGATAGAAATGGGTGGGAGGTCTGGAAAATTGGGTAGGTTTCTTTTCACAAAAATTTCTCATTTGAAAATAGGGGAAAAATTATGCTACTGATATGTTAAATCTGAAGTGTAACTGTTCTTAAAATACAAATACGTTATCTATATATAGTTCTCTTAATGTTGTAGTCCTGAGCGTTTTCCAAAGATTAAATACTGAAAAAGGTGATTACCGTGTAGTTGAGCAATAGATAGAAGCTTCTTTGCCTTATAGTGCATCCTGCATTTGCTCCATATTCTAAGTGGCTGGTGGATGACTGGATTGACATAAGTTAGTATTTACAGGGGTATAAAACAGCACATTTTGAGAAGTACAGCAAAATTTAATTTCCATTGCTGACCAGGCAGATGTAAATTCATCAAGTTATGCCGATTTACAGGTTTTTATAATTGTAATAAAATTGAAAGTTAGGTAGTGCCATGCCACCTTCTACTTTTGGTTTTTGTAGAGTCACCTTTTGAATGAGTGGACATCTCAAGTTCCAAATAAATGAGGATATACTTGAGTCTAGTTTCTTAAAAAATTATTTGTTAGTATATATATGGATTCTCTAAAATAGAAATAGAAGCTTAGGAAGGATGATGGACTGGACAACTATCCATTCATTTGTGATGAAGCACATCACAGGTAAATATAAAGATCTTTTTAAACAATGTTTTGGTAACAGCACAGAAGTTAATATATGGTCTGCTTGCCATCTCACCTCAATACTGTCAAGACTATATACAGTAAGTTTTATGTTTTTCTTATAGCCACATAGTAAATGTAGAATGAATCAGATACCCTCTGGTTAAAAGTCCAGTGCCACAGCTAGTTTTTGGGTTTGGATTTAGACTACTGACCAAAATATCATACAAAATACTCATAAAGTACTCATCCATCCATTATCCAACTCGCTATATCCTAACTACAATCCCAGCCAACACAGGGTGCAAGGCAGGAAACAAACCCCGGGCAGGGCACCAGCCCACCGCAGTATCCATTATCCAACCCGCTATATCCTAACTACAGAGTCACGGGGGTCTTTTGGAGCCAATCCCAGCCAACACAGGGCGCAAGGCAGGAAATAAAACCCGGGCAGGGCACCAGCCCACCTCATGGCGCACACACACACACCCACCACAATTTAGAATCACCAATGCACCTAAGGAGGAAACCCACACAGACATGTGGAGAACAGGCAAACTCTACGCAGGGAGGACCCAGGAAGTGAATCCAGGTCTCCTTACTGTGAGGCAGCAGCGCTACCACTGCGCCACCATGCCGCCGACTTCAATATCAATTACAAATATTTCAAAGAAAATATAATATAAATTTCACATGACTAATAAATAATACTGTATTTTGGCTGAAAGTTGACTATTCCGGTATTCAGATAACATTAGTACTGTCTATGTATCTAAATACGACAGAGTAAAACATTCAGATTTTGAAAATGAATTCCATTATTGTTCAGAAGAATTTTGGAAAATGTCTCTATTGGACTGTTAGGAAAAGTGTTATATACCTGTACTGAAACTGAATATTTAGGTCAAGAAGAAGGCCAAGGTCATGCTAAACCTTATAAGTCCACAATGAGAAATTCCCTTGATCATGAAAAATGTATAGCAATTAGCAATGGCAAATTGTATTAGAGAAAAACAAATTTGGAAACAGAAGGTTAAAGTAATTAAGTTGATTGTCTCAAAATGTCAGTCCTTTGGGCCCTGTGTGAGGGAGTGTGGGTTGAGTGTTCATGAGTGTGCCCAGTAGTAAACTATCACACCATCAAAGGTGAACACTTAATGCCACCAGGATACGTAACTACTATCCTGCAATTCTTTGCTGAAATGTGTAGGCTTGGAAAATAAATTAATGAATATCAAAATCATAGTTGCATATTGCCTACTGCTATTCTGCATTATATGTGACTTTCTCAGTGCTTATCAATATCTGTTTATAATGTATACTGCTAAATTTACACTTTTACTATTTACAAAAGTAAAGTTATATAAAAGCTATTTCACAGATCTGATTTTAAACCTATCCTCTTCTAATATTTTTTTTTTTGTTTGGTGACAAATCATTGTTTGCAAAAGAATTAGCCAAAGGTTACCAATACTTCACAATGTGAGGTGGGTTTTTACTTTGGAGGAGATTTCAAGTTACCTCGAAATCGTCAGGAAGGTATTCAAAACCATTTAGGTTATTTCATACATGTTGATTTGGTGGCTTCCCATCATAACTATCATTAACATAAATCTCAACTGTATATACTGCATTAAGACTCAAAACATTCAGTTTAACTTTAAGCAGTGTTATGCAAAACATTTATAATATGTAACAGCTGTATTGTGTTATCAGTTCATCAGACATCACAACTGAACACATAAAAGATGCCAAAGCCACGTTTTTATGGTTCTGTAACACTTCATAACTTAGTTTTAGATTTTTATTTTACATACACTGGAGTGCTAGAGACTGGGGTATAGATGGAAGGCAACAAAGTTACAGGACTTCTGAACTTCAGTGTTCAAAGGTATTAACAAAGATCTTTTTCTTGGCCCACTCTGAATGCTACTCCAGATTAGTAGATGAAAACAGAGTGTATCCTTCTGTACTGTTTAAAATAATTGCTAACTTGACAAATTAAAAATCTAAACTTCTATGCAAAATCTGTTCTAACATTAGCAGCACAGATTTTAAAAACTTCTTAAATAATGAAACTGTTAATATAAAGTGGCAGATTTCAACTACATCTTGCAAACAAATTATTATAGTGTTTGCCCCTATTTTTCCTTGTGTCATAGTACATAACTGTGCTGAAGTGAGTAAGGGGCCCATGGCAGTGTGCAACTTTGTAAATAAAAATTGTGCAGCTCAAGCTCCATGAGTGTAGGTGTGTGCAGTCGCAAAGATTGATTCATGAGGATTGGTTGGTCGCATTTCTTCAGAATATTTGTTCATAAATAAATAAAGTTAAATAAAAGCTTTATTAGAAGAGTACAAAAAAGCAATACAACATACAGTAATGAACAATTTGGACTATCTGCATTGCAAATGATATGATATTTAACTGATATTTATTTTCTGAAACTGTTTTTCCAGGTAAAGGTCATGGTATATGGAAAATACAACATCACAAAATACAACAGAGCTTAATGAGCTAAAGAATCAAGTTTCCTTTTGTATAAAATTTTACAAAATTGACACTAAATTTCATTACACTTGTGATTTTGCCAAAAACTCAATAAAAGTCATTTTTTTAATTTATAAAGGCTTTTTAGTGAGTGGAAATAAGATATATTGCATCTTAAGGGTTTAACAGTGCCATACATCCCTTTTTGTAGGGCCATTTTAACAGCATTATAGGCCCTCGGGCAAAGCAGTGCACTGGGGCCCCAACCTACACAACCACTCAGCAAGTCACAACATTCCTAGATTAGGACGGGGCCCCTATGCTCGTGAGACCCCCGGGCAACTGCCCAGCATGCCCATGCGTTAAGACGGCACTGCCTTTTTGACCTGCTGATTTCGCAGAAAAAGATCCAGATGAAAATAAAGTGTGTTTGGCAAAATGGCTAAAAACAACCCACAATTAGACAAAAAGGCTGTACAAAAGACAAAATCTGTAATCCAGCAAGGCAATAAAATTGTTTACAAAGTAGTTGACAAAAATATAAACTCCTACTACCTCCGGTCTTCTCATTCAAACTTTGTGTGCACTGCACTGATCCAACAGAGTGTGACTTCTCTATGGTAACTTCATTCCAGCTGATCAGGCAGCCTCCCATCAGCCACAGCAACCAGCTGCCAGATAGGGAGTGAAGTCCCCTTATTGGTGCAGATACTCAGTTCCAAATGTCATGAAAATATAGGGGGTAAGATAATTTTTATTTATATTAAACAGCATTCTTCCTGGCTCAGTGGCGCAGATTTAACTTAATATCTTAATATCCCATTTTTGGGATATTTCTGTGGTGTGAAACAAATTCAGTTTCACACTAATATTAAGCTAAAAGCCCACTTACATGGTCAGTGTGACACACCAATACAGGTGCTTGATGATAACGGTCATAAGTTGGATCAAGCTCTGGGTACAGTTTAGACAAAATTTAAATAAGATATATGTGAATGATGAAAAAATGTAGTTATGGAGTGGTATGCACATATTAAAATGTAGAATGTAGAACTAGAATATATTCTATGAAAGGCTTAATGGTTTAATTTGTTTTCAGAATCAATGAAGGTTACATTTTTAAAAATCTTTTATATAGTCCAAAGATTTGTCTAAATATTCAGCCAGACCAGCCAATAACCACCGGAATAGATGTGGGTGAGAACTGAAATTGGCCATTTGATCAGTTTTTGTCATCATCAAGTCATGTCAATTTATTTTTCTAAAGCCAACTTCACCGAGTATGGTTCAGAGCACTATTACAAGTTTACAGGTAAAATACCAATTCAAATTTTAATAAAATACACAATATACATATAAAAATATAAACACTCTGTAGAACAAGCTGTTATACTTGTCACTTGTCAGAATTAGCATAAATCTCCAGGACAATCCACTCACATCCATGCAAAGAACATATTAAACAAGTTACATCTATGTAACATACAACTAAACATTTTCTATGGCCACAGTACCCAGTGTTGTGTTGTTTTGTCAGCAATGCCAATGCACAGTTAATAATGAAGGCTGCTAGGTGTTGTAACCCGGAATTGTGTCGCCTCTCTTGACTAAAGACTGATCAAGAGGATGCATCACTACACCCCAAACCACCACCAATCCGAACATTATGTATTGAAATTAAAAGCTATTTTATCTTAGTAAAATCATATTTATATAAAATATGGAAATGACCTTAACACTAAGCGTTCATTTGATTTGCAAACAAACATAATGTGCATCATTCATTAAATATGATACAATATGTGCAAGAAAAAGAATCCCTCTTCCAAATTTGATACAAATTTGTTAGATCAGAAGAGGGCCAAGGTTCCAAATAAATAACAATCAAAAAGGGGTACAGTATGTCAATTCACTAGAAAAAATACATGACACTGCAGAGAGCCCATTGGCTAATTTCACTCTGAAGTCTGATGAAAATGCCGTGCTTAACATGTAAATGCTCATAGTTACTGCCCGGTGGGGAAATGGGGATGCATTGACAAGAGCAATTTAGGCACCAGAGTAGAAAACTTTTAAGATTGAATTACATAATAAGTACATGACACCAGTACTGTTTACAGATATTTTCTCATACACACACACGCATGCACACGCACACACATATATATGCATGCTGTCATACATGTGCGCATTGGAAATAGCTTGAAGGCTCGGATGATGGTAATTCTCTGCTGAGACAGGAGGTGGCACTGCTTACTACTGACCTCTCTTCTTCCTCTTCTCTAGGATGAATGATTGACACCATTACATCTGACATCACCTCTAGGGTTTGACTACCTGGACCCACCTATTCCTCCCAGAATGCCTTAAATTTGGAGGACCAGCCATCCTACTCAGTCCTTAAGAAGGAATTCGGGACAAGTAGGTTTTTGCATCATAAAATGTGTTTTCTTTCAATTTGTTCCTTGGAATTATACAGGGTTGGCTGCAAAATGCCCCAAAACTCTAAACCTGCCCTGTTATTTCTTTCACTATATACTGTATATACATATAGTATGAATACACACACACACACACACACACACACACATACACACAGTATTTCACTTGGATATCTTGCAATCTTAAATTGTTCCAGTAATGGAAATAAGGATTTGAGTTTTTTCAATTTATTAAATAAGACTTGTAATATTTAACTTTTGTGTTTTATTTTAAAATATTTTAACTAAGATCTAGCTTTTGAATGAATAAACTGTGTTATCAAGACTATAACTATAAAACTAGTATTACTTTTAATTGTGTGTATTTAAACAGGAGTTCAGCAAAATGGACCTGACAGGCAGGTCAGTGATGTCATGCTGTCGGGGGAGAGGAGCAACTGCAAGGGCTGACTCCCTACATGAGACAGAAGAGGTGGGCTTACAAAGGTTTAGAAGTAAAAATTTTAGAAGACATTATAAGCCAAGTCTGAGACCTCTTTAGATTTGTTCTTCTTTTGAACTATGAATTAAACAAATTGACAGAGATAAACAATGTGTTTTAACAAAGTGTTGAATTCACAATAATGATGCTTGCTTTTACAAAATGCCTCAGTTGGATTAAGATGAATGAACTCTTTAAATTACACAGACATCTCAATTTTGAAACAAAACTCGTTTTTACAGACATTGAGTTGAATCATTCAGGTTCAATGTTCTCTTATACAATGTATTTAGTCAGTCATTATCCAACCAGCTATATATCCTAACACAGGGTCATGTGGGATCTGCTGGAGCCAATCCCAGCCAACACAGGGCGCAAGGCAGGGACAAACCCTGGGCAGGGCGCCAACCCACCACAGGGCACACACACCCACACACCAAGCACATACTATGGACAATTTAGGGTCACCAATGCACCTAACCTGCATGTCTTTGGACTGTGGGAGGAAACCAGAGCACCCAGAGGAAACCCACACAGACACGGGGAGAACATGCAAACTCCATGTTAGGAGGACCCAGGAAGCGAACTCAGTTCTCCTTACTGCGAGGCAGTAGCACTACCACTATGCCAACATGCCGCCTGTACAATGTATTTAATACCTTTTTTAAGTAAATAAACATAAGTAATGATTAAACTTTGAATACTGACAAATTGAAGCTTGTCATATTTATTGATATCATCTGACCCAGTGTGCTTGCTTGAGCGATCAGTTATTAGTTTAACTCTTTCAAAGGTAACAGTCAGAAATAGAAACTGACAAGACAATCTCCTCTTTGTTATAGGTGTGTATTACATGTTTGTTCAGGTGTAAGCTATGGTTATTCTGTTTAAAAAGTACAGCCCTTTTTAAAGGTAATGACCTGGAAACAGAGTGTTACACCCAATAATTCCGGTAGGATCACAGCTCTTGAAGCGGCTCTTGGCCTTTTCTAAGGCAGTTTGAAAATGTATGCCTTTCAAGGGTAGCAGTTTGGGTTTCCCTACAGGAAAGTGGCTCATGAGCATAGCAACTTCTGGCCTTTGTTAATATATTAACGCTGAAGTAGCCATCCTCGACCCTGACTGAGATGCATTGACGCTGAAGTAGTCAGGGTCAGCCCTTGCAGTCGGTGATGAGAATGAATGATGAGTGAATGTCACATAACTAAGTATTATGGGGTGTACCCATAAATCAAGGCTAATAATTTAGACATTTCCAGTATTAACTTGTCTACCAATATAAAAATAACCTTAGAGGTTAAAGCACCATTCTTGAACACTTTCACATGACAAAACAGTTACTACTGTTCACACTCTGTGCAGCACACTTGTGTTGAAGTGTTGGATTTTTTGCCCTCCTCAATCTTGTCTAATATGTCTTCATTCCCATTGCCTTGCTCCCGTATGTTTTATCTCTCAACCTCCACATCAGCATCTAAACATGCTGTTCTATTTTGTTTTTTTTTCCTTTAACTATATTGACCTGACGACTTATTTCAATTTGTGTGGCTTCCAGTGTTTTTGGCATCTTTTTTTTCTTTTTCATATTAGCCAATCGGAAAACAGACTTGCATAAAGTTTAACTTGGTTACTTATATAAAGTTTAAATAGTCTCTGTAATAATCTGTACTTATCTAAACTTTCTAAAAAATGAAAAAGAAATATTTTATGCTTATTTCGAGGTACATATTGGAACACATTTGAATTACCTTGGGTGGATATGGAACTCAGGAGTGCAGAGGACTCAAAATCAGAGGCACTGGCCAGGACAAATTTCACGACACAGCGCTTGATGGTACAGTCTTTGTATTTTAATTGAAAGTTTGTAACTCTTATTAAAACAGGGGCTGGATTTAGCATTCTCAGAAACGTCTTCACAAACATGCAGCATGTCTTTATTTTAATTTTATTTTATTGATTTCTTTGAGAGGGTGGCACAGTGGTGCACTGGCAGGGCTGGATTAAGACCCTTAGATGCTCTAAGCACTAAGTAATTTTGGTGCCCCCTTACATTAGTAATTCAAAATATTAAAACAATAACAAACTAGAAAATAAAATTTTATTTTATTATTGAAAATTCAAAATTAAACAAAACATACTTATAGTAAGAAGGAAAATAATATTTATTTTTGTATGCTTCATTTTATTTTTATCTTAATAATTTTCTCCTACTTTTTTTCCATGCAAACTCTTTGATTAGAGCTTCATAATCAATCTTATGTAACACATATGCTTCTATACATAACAGAGATAAGGCATCCAGCCTGCCTTGATGCATAGTTGTTCTGAGGGGATTTTTAATATATTTCAACCGAGAAAATGAGTGTTCATCTGAGCAGTTTGTGACTATTAATGTTAAAAATATACGAAAGGCAATGTCTACATTTGGAAAAGCACACTCAATATTGGCTTCTAAAATTATTTTATAAAGTTCTGTATGACTGAATCTTGTTTTTACATTTTCTGTTGCACTGAACTTATGGCGCACATATAAATGAAACTGCTGAAGTTCAGCTGAGAAATTACTGCTGAAGTCCTCTGGGTAAGCATCAATCAGCTTTTCACAGTACTAAGAATACCTTTCAATGTTAGTAGATGATGAAGTGACATATGGCATATCACTTAGAAAAGAAAATCTCTCAGCTATTTCTGTGTATATCTCTCCTCTCCTTTTCATCTCAGTTTCAAGTTTGTCAATAATTATGCAAAAGGTGCTGATATGAAATTTATCTCTGGACTACAAATTATCCAATCTCCTGCCAAAATCTGTAAAAATTGACTTTAACCCCAAAATTGATTTAAAAATTTATTTTGTGCGGCACTGCTTTTCGATAAAGATCTGAACGTGTTTTTATCATTACTTGAAGAGAAAATGGCATCCGAAATTTGACAAATTTTAACGTTTGGGGTCGATTTTAAAGGTTTTTTTTTAAATGTACATGAAAACCGTAGATTTACCATTTTGATTATTTAATTTATTTATGGCTTTTGTGTCAATTTAGCAAATCTATTTACACATATTCTTAGTACAAGATTTGAGGAATATTTTGTGAAAATTTTGTTAATAAATCTTTATTAGTAAAAAAGTTATAAACAATTTTATCCAAAAGTAATCAGCTGTACGATTTTCACTTTTACATAATGTAAATGAATTTAAAAATATCCAAGAATAGACTTAAATAGACTTACCAGAATATTTTTTCCTCAAACTGGGACGATTTTTTGTTTTTACTTAAAACAGAAAATAATGCTTTCTACGCACTAGAAATTTATAAGTTAAATAACAGATAATTCATGAAACACAACAATTACGTGATAATAATTTTTAATCAACTATTAACTATTATTTAAAAATATAAAATCATATTGTTTTGAATCAAATTATTTTCACAATATTTTGACATAACGTGGCGTTTTTTAGGGAATCTCCATGAAACGGGAATTCCCCATCGTAGATTGCACCAGTATGCAGAATGCACTGTTTAAGACACCATCTACGAACAGTGACAGCATAGGGAGGTACAGGGAGGCATTATTCATTTTTCATTAAATTTTGAAAATGGATATAAATTTAATTAATTTAATAATTTATGTGATGAATTCGGCCATGAAAAATTTTTGTGGTGCCCCCTTTACCTTTGATGCCCTAAGCATGTGCTTACTTTGCTTATATGGTTAATCCAGCACTGTGCACTGGTAGCACTGCTTTCTTACAGTTAGGAGACCAGGGTTTGTGTCCCAAGTGTTCCTTGTTTGGAGTTGGCAAATACTCCCCATGTCCATTTGGGTTTCCTCCCACTATCCAAAGACATGCAAGCTACGTAATTTGGTGTTGCTAAATTGGCTTGTGTGTGTGTGCGTATGTGTGTGTGTGTATATGCGCATGGAAGTGTGTGTTCAATCTTCAATGGACTGATGCCTTAGCCAGGTGTTGTTCCTGCCTTGTGCCCTATAAATCCTAGGATAGGCTTCAACATTCAGCATGCTGCTGGATATGCAGGTTAGGTTGATAGATGGATGATTTCTTTGCAGAAACATGTAAGAAACAGAAATTATTACAAAATACAATTTTTGACTCTACACACTCCTTTTCTTTGTTTTCCCTCTATCTAATTAAAAGTACTACTGTTTCTGTAGAGAACAACCATTAAGGCTTTTCTTTTTTTATATATACAGGGTGAGTCAAAATTATGTTAATATTTAAATGGTGGAAAAAATGTATTCACGAAACGTACTTCATATGTGCAAGATGATTTACTGTACAGGAATGTCTCAATCTGTTCACCATCATTTTCAATACATGTACCATACGTGGCACATAAATTGTCCTCAAAACTTGTATATAAGTATATACATACCAGTACCATTAGTGTTAACATAATTTTTACTCACCCTGTATATATCTTTATTGATTTTAATTAGAAACAGATAACATTCCATACAGTCAAGTCAAAATGTAACAAATAAAAACAAAACAAAATTTGACCCCCACCCAAGAGAAAGAGAGAGGAGCCAGCAACCAAAGCTACTCTATAAAAGGATCAAGAAAAGAAGGGCATCCTTTTCCTCAAAATGGAAGCTTATTCTAAAATGTTATTGATTAGATCCTTTCATATTTTAAAAAGTTTTGAACAGATCTTCTAAGTGAGAATTTGACTTTTTCCAATTTCAAATAGTTTATAACATCGGTTAACCACTGACTTAAAAGTGGTGGGGTGGGATTCTTCCAGTTGAGCGAGATAAGTCTACATGCTAATACTGTAAAGGCAATTACAGTTTGTTTGTCCTTCTCCACTTTAAGCCCATCTGAGAGTACACAAAACACAGCTGTTTGTGGATTAGGAGGGATTGTGACACTCAGGCTGTCTGGTAGGCATTTAAAAATTTTTGTCCAAAATGATGTTCATTTGGTATATGCCCAGGACATGTGACCCAGTGAAACTGGACCTCAATTGCAACTTTCACAGGTTAAATCTTGCCCTGGAAGTTTAGACAATTTTAAACAAGATAGATGTACTCGATAAAAGATTTTAAGTTGAATGACTCAATGCTTTGCACATATGGAGCTCAAGTGTATTTTGCGCATGGCTGCCTTCCAATCCTTTTCTGAAATAATGAGTGACAGATCCTTTCCCCAATGTACTCTCGGGTTTTTGAAAGGAAGAGACTTTAAAATATTACTATAAACTGTAGATTCTTCAAGGCTGATCAATAATTCTTCTGGAATAGAACAAGGTGGAAGGGGAGGAAAATTGGGCAGGTTCTATATAGAAAAGTTTCTAGCTTGAAAGTAGTGGAAAAATTGTGTTGATGAGAAGTTGTATTTGAAGTGTAGTTGTTCATAGGATGCAAAGATATTATCTATGCACAAGTCTCTTTGTGTTTTAATCCTGGACATTTTCCAGATATTGAATAGTTTATATGTTTGAGAGGGTGGAAAAAGGTGGTTATTATGTAGAGGTGCAAAAGATAAAAGCTTTTCTACCTAAAATTGCTTCCTACATTGTTTCCATATTCTGAGAGAATAAAGGGTAATTGGATTTTTAGTGTAATGACGATAGTTTGTATTAACTGGGGCACAGAGCAGTGAATATAAAGAATTACTGCAAGATTTTATTTCTATTGCAGACCAGGCTCGAGAATATTCATCAATTTGTGTCGATGTTCAAGTCTTTATTGTTTGTATATTTGCCGCCCAGTAATAAAATTGAAAGTTAGGTAGTGCCGTGCCACCTTCTGCTTTAAGTCGTTGTAGAGTCACCCTTTGGATACGTGGATATTTCCAATTACAAATAAATGAAGTTATGATTGAATGTAATTTCTTAAAGGCTTATTTGTTAATATATATGAGGATGCTTTGAAATAGGAAGAGCAGCTTGGGAAGGATGGTCAAGGATGGTACAATGGATTGAGACTGTTATTTTAAAAAGAGTTCATCAAAAACTCGTGGATACAATTGGAAACTTCTTAAGGGTAAATTTCACACAAACATTAGGACATTTTTCTTTACACAAAGAATGATAGACACTTGGAATAAGCTACCAAGTAGTGTGGTAGACAGTAAGACTTTAGGGACTTTCAAAACTCGACTTGATGTTTTTTTGGAAGAAATAAGTGTATAGGACTGGTGAGCTTTGTTGGGCTGAATGGCTTGTTCTTGTCTAGATTGTTCTAATGGTCATCTCAAAAATGTTAATTATCCCTGCTAACATAAGGTGGATGTTAGACCATCTAGTCACATCTTGTTTCATTTTTTCCATACAGATAGCAAAATGTAGTTGAAAAAGAGCTTAATATTTACTTGTAATATTTGCCCCTAGATATTTAAACTGATCTGGTAAGATAAATGAGAGTCCGGTCCGATATTACATGCTACACAATTCACTGGAAAGAGCACGCTTTTATTCAAATAGAGGTTTTTCATCGATAAAATGCTATTGTATGTTATACAATGTTATAGAATGTCTAGGGTTTCTTGCTCTGAAATTGCAAAAGACATTCATCAAGTATATATATATATATATATATATATATA
>JANRMT010062795.1:17908386-17932432 GCA_026402145.1 Polypterus bichir lapradei | reverse complement strand
TATATATATATATATATATATATATATATATATATATATATATATATATATATATACACAGTATATGTATATATATATTAATATTTGTTTATATTGTACCATTACTGTGTTTTACATTCAACATTTTGATACATCTTTTTAAAGAATATTAATTGATTTTTTTTTTAAAGTGAATTGTAAGAAATGTACTATACTCTGCATGTGTGACAATAAATTTAATCTTGATTTGTTTAAACCTTACCCCAAAGTCTGGCTTTGTGGTAAAGGTAATAAATAGTTAATGATTACATTGCTGGTTCAAACCACAACATTTTGTGACATTTAGTGCTATATTAGAGGTGTACTTGTAAAGTGCCTTTAATGTGTCTTTTATAAAAAGGCTTTATATTAAACAACTCTGGACACATGAATGCATTTCATGTATACAGTTCACTAAAACATTAAGTTAATACTGAAAAAGAAATGGTAAATAATAATATACCCCAGTGGCTGCTGGGTAGGGAGGCCGGGAGAGTCCCTGCAGTGCCATCTTATTCTGAAAGGCAGTGGTGGAGATGATCTGAGCAGAAGACATGCTGGCCATGCTCTGAAGAGCCTTGTCCTTTGCTGCCTGATCCTGATAAACAAGAGGAATGAAAATCACAAAGGATTACATTAGAAAAATTGTGAAAGTTCAGGTGCATTTTCTATTGAAAATAATTCACATTCGTCTCCCTAAGTTTTCAAACATGAATGTATTTGGATTTTTCTGTTCCTGTCTATCTATAAAAAGCCAATAGGCAATGGATTAAAAAAATAAAATGAATTATCTACATTTACAAGGTTCCAGAATTTCTCAGATGTAATTTCTATTGCATTACAACTGGAAAAATAAAATAATGCTTCATTATTTTTATTTACATAATCTTGTGTAATCTTGTGTCATTTTAACAAAAGTATGAAAAGCTTCTTTTTTCAAAGTGTTGTTGTTTATTTGCTCCTTATTATCGATTAGTTGGTGAGTTGACTGAAGTTGGCTTTTACGGAAGAGCATCTGTTAGATCTCCATTAAAGAGGCCTGCCTGGCAGCAGTATGGCTTATGTGACTGATTATTGTAATCAAACTTAATTGAAATGAAACCCAATTATTTAAGTAATGAACTGTAATTCTCTGTAATCAATCACATTTTCAAAGCATTTAAGATGTTGCCTCATGAGAATAACACTCAGGATAAGACATTTCAGCCAATAGCAACATGGATGTTAAAAGAGCAGTGTGCACCTTGGAAACAGGTTTGTTGTTTAGCTTCATATCTTAACAGCTGTTTTGCATTATGTCTCTACATTGGAAAACAAACATTTATTTACTAAATGTTTTGTTTTAAAAACTTGCTTCAGAAATACATTTATTTAAGTTAAATGAATATACTTATGCATCTTTGCCATGGTAACAATGCCATTTAAAAACAAGGAGTCGTAGACTACAGCAAAGATTTCAGGTTTGAAAACCGCACTCCATACAGGACCTATACAAATTTCTGTATGAATATCATGTAAACCATATAATAAAAGATAATGGTTCACTGGATAATTACTGTGGTGAAATATTATATGTCACTTAAATAAGGAAAATTCATTAATTTAAGAGTATCTATAAATGTTAAAGGTTGCGTCTGTTTGTCACACATAGAAGTGCAACAACATCTGTTGAGCCTAAAGCACATTGCAGGAGCCAATTACATAGTAGGAAGAAGACATATCACAGCTCTGGCATCTGCTGACTCTCCAGCACATACAGTGCTGCAATCTGCAGTCTGCAACCTGTAGTCTACCATTGTCTAGAATCTTTCACTTGGTCTTAGTTGAAGGCTTATGACCTGATATGTTCTGCAAAGTCAAAAAATTGCAGCTCACAGCAACCTTGGAAAAGGAACGTGATCAACAAAGTGACATGGCAGAAAGAAAAGCAGTGCCAGCTGAGCATCTTTCTGATGGGCAGAAAAGTTTATTGTAATAAAAGCTCAATCCTAACAAGATTATTTAATGATTATTCCCCAGGACACACTAAACATGTCTTCCAAATTCATAATCAAGTGTTAGCATTGTGTTTATTGATCATTGACAGTGGAGAAGGAAAAAGAATATCAGTGACATCTGTGAAGTTGTATTTCTATGTTGAAAACTGTCTGGCCAAAACAAGTTCAGCTTGCTCTATATGAAGCACCTTTATCTGAGGATTAGCGGTCCATGTGTTTCCTAATATTCCCTAAAATTCTATTCAATTCAATGTATTCTTATACAGAACAGCACAGTTCTCTTCAGAAAAGGAGTGCTTACATAGATTTGTAAACATGCAACAGAACATTGTCAAACTCCCTTAATCTAGTTCATTGTGGCTGGGACCTATCCCAGCAGCACTGAACACAAAGCAGAAAGTGTCCCTAAGAGGGAACCAGTAAATCACAGGATCAACTCACACTGCGACTGCTATAGTGTGACCAATTCCAGTAACTAAACTTGCACGTCTTTGGCTATGTGAGATGGCCGAGTACTTGGAAGGAAAACACAGAAGCACACACACACACACACACACACACACACAGGGGGAACATCCATCTTTCACATAGGCAACTACAGGCAACAAGATTTGAACCCAGGAATTTGGATCTCTAATCACTACTAATTGAATATTTAAAAGATCTATAGAGAATATATCTTTATTACACCAAAAAAAGAAATTTAGGAAGTATCCTAAATATTGTAAATAAAACAAAGTTTAAGAATATTCAAGAATTTAATTAACAGAAATATGACCTATTGGCATTGGAAAAGGAAATAACAAATTCCAGCTAATAACATCTAAAAAATCTACCTCTAGCAAATCTTTGGCTGAAAAAGATAAAATCAACATTAGACAACTGCAAGTATCTTCAACAATGGTGTAATAATATGGCTATTGAAACTGTGCCTGTCACCATCGATGCAAAAGCATTCTTGTCTCACTCCTTGGCCAAGGTAGCAGAAGTATCAACTGCTACAGCAGGATAATCAAAAGGTGAAGGCTCAGTAAGTAGCAATACTTGTCATTATTTTAGTTTAGACTGATGATTTAATGGATGTCTTATAAACTGATCAACTCAGTTGGCAGCTTTATTCAGTATTCACTGTTCAAAAACACTGGCTTGTTATTCTAGCAGGTAAGTCATTCCGAGGTTTGTTCAGGCCTCTCAGCATAGGCTGCACCGGCTACTACACAATTATTTATCCATTGAGACTGTAAGACATTCATTAAAAAGTTCTGTTAGATAACTGTGGTCAAGGCTATCGTCAGCTTTATATGTTGTTAGACGGAGTTAGAAAACTTAAGTCTAATGTAGAAAGTTATATGTTCATGCACTGATGTTCTACTGATGATCCTTACAGCAGAATTTTGAAATAACTGCAAGTGGAAAATTGAATAGTTTGTACAGCCTATGAATAAAGAATTACAGTAACCCAATCTACTTAGAAAATATGCATGGTTTGATTTTTCTGAATCCTATATGGTAAAAGTGGTCTTGGATACTTTAGTAATGTGAGTGTTAGAGGAGAGATTACTGACAAAAGCAAAATCTAAATTGAAAACAGTCTGCAGAAAATAAAATTAGAACAATCTGAATGTAAAGCAGAATTTCCACCCCTTAATAGAACGTCTGTTTTCATGAATTCAAAGACAAGTTGTTTTAACTCACTGAATCCATGCATTTGTTGCTCAGTATATGAAATACCAGCAATCCTGATAGATGCTGTACCTACTCATGACTAGTATTGACATGTGAGTAACGGTGATGGGTATGTTTTTAAAGTGTGTCTCTTCAGAAAAGCGTATAAAGAAAAAACAGCGTTGACCTTAGCTCTGCCAAACTTCACGTGTGACTGATAGATTGTCACCATAACAGAGTGTATCTATTGAAGGAGATGCGGTAAGTATGACCTGAACCGTGTAACAGCTTCCTCATAGCCTAATATAACTCTTAAACCCCTGGGTAATAGGACAATGTGTTCAACAGGCAATGCTTTAGTTACAAAAATAATTCCAAAGCATAATGATTTTTTTTTTTTTTATTCATTGCAACTGCAAGTATCGAAGTGCTGTTAAAAATATGAGGTAATGTGGCTTCTGTGCTCTGCCAGGGTGAAAATCAGACTAAAACTTTTCAAAAAAAGCTGTAAAGCTTAAGACAAGACTGGAATCGTGAGGCTAATTTCTTCCATGTGCTTTAGAAAGATAATGAATGTTTAAAATCTGTCTGTAATTACTAAGTACTTTGGATCTGATTTCTTTCATAAAGGTCTGACAACAGATATTTTAAAGGCTTCAAAAATAATGTACAGGCACTGCATTTCTGCTAATTTAATTCCTCCATTAATTTGGTTAGAAGTGGGTCAAAGAAAAATTTATATATTAGTGGTAGAATATCCTGTTCTGTTATTAAGTTAAAATAACTAATGCAGTATGTAGCAGGAAAGACAATTTCATCCCACAGTACTAGATTTTTTATCACATTTTCCAGTCTGTAGTCTTAAACTATCTAGTCTACCATTAAAAAGAAATAATAAAATCCATACTTCTAAGGTTGGGAGATATTTAAAATGGCAGCTGAAATTGCTTTTTTTTAAATGAATAAGTGATGTTTTCATCAATTAAGTCTGAATACTATACCAAGCAGATCATAACTTTCTTTTACTTTTTAGTGCTAAGCAAAGTAGTGACAATATATTTGTTGTTTTCTATTTACAATGTGTTTTTTGTACTTTGATTTAGAGGTGTGATTGCAGTCTTATAAAAAACAGAATTCCTTTTGATCAAAGTTGTTATGTTTTGACAGAAGTTTTTACATCTGTTTCAGAGAATGTGAGATTGTTCACAAGAACAAGACTTCACTTCCTCATAGACTGAGTGAATTGTAATCCACAATACAGATTGTACTCTAAAGTGTGCATGTATTGGCAAGGGTATAGGAGCAGATGAAATGTGTCTGAAATTGTTTCACTTAGTGGAAAGATAATTATGCTTTCAATACCAACATCACAATCATTAGATACAGTGAAGTTTCTACATTAAACACCACTGGGGCTAAGCCTTCCCAGATGTTGTTCAATATAAGTGCTCAGCTTCCACCTTAATAAAAGGACAAGTCTCTGAGTGTCTGTCTGTGTGTTCATCCAATTACTATGGCTGTCATTCCAAAAGGTGGTGCATCGCAAACAATTTTAGTAATAAAATGCATTGCATTTGTCATTTCAATAGATGACGCATCACAAACATAAACACTGCTTTTATGAATCCCATACCCAAATCCCATGCCAAATGGCATATAACAGTGACAGATGCACTGAATGGTGCACATTAGATATGAACCCATCTTAGATGGGTAGCACAGCTAGTCCCTCAATAATTTAACTTATTATAAAAATGCTTATCGCCCTGTGGTGGGCTGGCATCCTGCCCAGGGTTTGTTTCCTGCCTTGCGCCCTGTGTTGGCTGGGATTGGCTCCAGCAGACCCCCGAGACCCTGTAGTTAGGATATGGTGGGTTGGATAATGGATGGATGGATGGAAAGATGCTTATAAAAACCCTCAATTTTTGTCTTTTAAACAATTGTTTCCCCATTTTCTATTATATGCTCAATGTATTTTCTTATTGCATTCTGTAATATGTGATGTTGTCTTCACTAACTCTATTGGCATTGTAGACTTCTTGGTTTACCTTTAGGTATGTGTGTGCATACAATATGTGCAGCCTCAACATTTTCAAAATTAATGAATGAACTTGAAGTCTAGAACACCTTATTCTTGGCATTTAAATAAGGACTACTTTCTTCTTCTTTTTTTATTGTATGTCTGCACATTGTGTTAAATCTTGTCCCAGTCAAGGCTATGTATCACAAGCTAACAAAGTCATACAAAAAGTCCAGTGCCATTTGCTCTAATAAAAGCAGCTACATTAATTAAAAAAAACAAAGTAGATAAAAATCAGAAAATGTATCAAGCACAAGACATTACTCTGACCACACTGTGGCTAAACCGCATCTTGACCTTCACCCAATGCTGTGGAGGATAAACTGTTACCACTAAATTTGAAAAAGCCACCAAGAAAGCTCCTTGAACTTTGTAGAAAAGAACAAAGCAATAAACCTCATGTTTCAAAGAAGAGCAGAGTTCTGGCACATAAAGAACTGGAATAGAGAAAATTGTTTTTTCAATGGTTTGCCAGCCTCCCTCTGTCCATAACTGGTCGAATGGTGGTTAGCCTCTACCAGACAGCTACTGAGTCTTGTGCTTGAGCTGTGCAGTGTATGTAGTATGCTGTTCTGTCTTTGTCCTTCTTCACCTCAAAATATTTGATTTTATATATAAGGCGTTGTTTTAGTTTAGGGAGTTCATAGCCAACAGATTTTACCTTCACAGTAAGTGATCACAAGGTTCTCAGTTTAGTTAACATTCAAATCTATATTGCTGTATTTTGTCAGATGATTAAAATCACGATTATTCAAAGACAATCAACACAGACCAGGCATCATCATTCGACTGTTTGTGAACGCTGAATGTTATGTAAACGTACATGTCTCGCTAGTCATCAGCAAAAGAGGGACAGAAATTATTTGTTAGGTAAGTTAATATTAATGTTAAAAAAGACTGCACAGAGAAAGGAGAATTCTGCTATGTAACCACATTTTCAAGCCAAGAATGCTCATGATTGGATATCATGTATATTTTAAGTTTGGTGGTCATTTTATGCTTTTGTCTAAGTTTTACCAGGAATGGACTTACTAGCACCATCTTCTTTACCTTTTTATTACATCCCTGTTCTCTTTGTTCATTTTTATTAATTGTTTTGTCTTTATGTTAGTTCATTGAGACGGGGACCTTCAATTGGTGTATGAACCTCTGGTGTTGCAGTGAATAGAACTGCAGTCACCTGAGAGAAATAAAAGGCTCTTCACTCTTTTATTCACATATTGGACCTCTTCTTTTTCAAAAGTAGGCCCTCCTATTTTGTGGTATTTTGTGTTGTTAAGATATGAAATTTATGGTTAAGGATCCTCGGTTTTATCTTTTATTGTTGGGTTTTTACATTTAAAATGTATTAGAATTCTTTATTTGTTTGTTTATGCTAGTTTGCTTTTATTATGATTGGACTACTTAATGTTTTTACATGTTTTTGTTGTTATTTTGGGAGTTATGAAACTTATTTTGCTTTGATTTTTTTGGAAGCAGATTGTGACTCTTTCATTAGTTTTTCAATCAGAAGCTTACTTTCATTATTGTTATTTTATTTGTGCCGTTATTGCTACCATTTTCTTTAATTAGGATTGCTGGTACATTGTTCACCTCTTGTTAGGGTAGCTCACACGTTTTCAGGGTTATGCTTTCAGAGGTTGTGACATTTGACCAATGACTGGTCAGGTTTAAGGGTTGCTTGTAAAAGTTAATTCCTTATTTGAGTTGGCAGATTCCAAAAATCTATCTTGTCAACTATTCACTTGCTTAAAAAATCTAATTTTTTCTGAAAGTTTCCTCAAGTCTTCCTTATTCTATTATTATAGTATTTTTGACTTGGATTTTTGCTTGGAGGTTTCACTCCAGGTAACTGCATTCATTTTTTTACTTTTTTGGTGTTTGACTATACTACTTTTCAAATGGCTCTTTCACAATTTTTGATTACATGTGCACATTTTTTTGGCGTATTAATTACAATTAATATTACTACTATGAGATCTTTGTTTCATTTTAAGGCCAAACTAGAAACTTACTAAAGATACAAAGGAATATCCCTGCTCTCTTTGAACAGTAATAATGAATTCTTCAAATTACAATATACAGTAATAATCTCAATTTGTCATCTTGCCAAATCACATCATGAAGACCTTTGAGAGAGTGGTCCAGGACTATATGAGTCCTCTTGTGGTAGACCACTTGGACCCACTGTGGTTTGCCGATCAGACAAAGATTGGAGTGGAGGACACAATTCACTATCTGCTTCACAAGGCTTATTCTCACTTGGAGAAAGCTGGCAGCAATGTGAGGATTATGTGTTTTTATTTCTCCAGTGCCTTCAATAATATCTGGCCATTCCTGTTAAGGGGTAAACTCAGAAATATGCAGGTGGATGAGCCTGTGGTGTCCTGGATAATGGACTGTCTGTCAGGCTGACCACAGTTTGTGAGACTCAAGGAGTGTGTTTCTGATATGGATGTCAGTAACACTGGAGTACTACAAGGAACAGTCTTGTCTCCTTTTCTCTTCACGCTGTCCACTACAGATTATAAATGTAACACTAGGTTATGCCACTAGCCGAAATTCTCAGATGATTCTGCACTTAATCAGTGTATTGATAAAGGGAATGAGACAGAGTATAGGAGTCAGGTGGAGAAGTTTGTTTCTTGATGCAAAGAAAATTGTCTGCATGTTAACATAAATAAAACCACAGAACTGATTATTGACTTTTGCCACACCAAAGAACCTCTATGTCCAGTCACTATTCAAGGAGGAAACATAAAGGTGGTGCATTTACTTCAAGAGAAGCCCACTGAATCAACAGACTAATTAAAGGGGCAAGCCCAGTTATATGTAAGACACACTCTGGACCCCCTAGAGATTGTAGTGAAGGAGAGAATTAAAATAAAACTGATTGTCATTATGAACAATGCTGCACATCCTGTCTGTGACACATTAACACTGAGGGCTTTCAGCCAATGAATTACTTATGAAATGTGTGTCAAGAAACACTACTAGGGTTCCTTTATACCAGGAGCAATATTTCTGCATAATACCTCACGGTGACGATTGTGACTGCCAAGTCAGAGGTTTTCTTTCTTTTGAATTTCATTTCTTTATCACCATTCTGGTGTGTGTTCAGAGCAAAGTATGTGTGTGTATTTATTTATGTATATTTTTATGTATGTATGTGTATGTATGTACAGTATGTATTTATTTAGAGCTTCTGTAAAAAGCTAAATAACCGACTGCAAATAAATAAAGTTCCATCTATCTGTCTGTCTTTCTGTTCGTCCATCTATCTAAATGAATGACCACTCTCCACAGTACAAAGTACTAGGCATCCTTTCTTTATGTAGCTTTTATCAACCCACCAGTAGCACCACCCAAATCAGTTTAACTATTTTCCTGGAAGACGTTTAGTCGCTGATCCGAGATATAAGTCATCTGCAAGCAAAGGTTAACCAAAATCCGCTCACTACTAGTACAGGGTAAGTAAACCTCCCAGTCCTGATTTTTAGCTCCATATCATTGTCTAGAAAATTTCACAAGGTATAACGGACTCTCCCAGTTTTTACCATGACATCTCTCAAGTTTCTCAGTTTTTTGACAACCAAAAAAAAAGCAAGCCAAACTTATATGCCATCTATAGCGTAAATAAAGACATTCACACTTTCTTTCTGGTAGATGCTCATGGATTTACCTGTACAAGCAAATGTTCTAGTTGAAAGCTCCTGTCTGTCAGCATCCTATTTTGTACCAGTTTGACATTTTAAAAATCTGGTCACACAATGTTTGTAAAGCCACAGACCTTGTTATTCCACATTTGACATTTGAAGAACAACTGAATAAAGGGAATGTGTATTACAACATACCTTTAACTTCACTTGAATTTCCCGAGCTTTTCGGCGTGCCAGCACCTGGATGTGACTCGAAACCTAAAATTCAATACACAAATGACATTTAAGTCGTTTTACAAAGTATAATTTTCAGAATATACATTTGTTTAACTTGTTTTATGTAAATATGCCACTGGTATTATCTGGTATTGTTACAGGGTTATGGAAAATTGACCTGTTAATATGCAAGTAACCTTAATCCAAATTATTCTTAATCCCATCAAACAGACCGAGGAGGAACTGAGACCACAACTTCATGTCCATATTGTTGAGATTTGTAACTGATAGTTAATCCTGAATTATTTCAGAGATGGTGTCATTACAGAAGCTCTGTGTTATCTTGTTGTTGTTCTTTGTAGTTTTTCATTTTTGATTACCTGTGTTTTATTTATTTATTTATTCATTCATTTATTTATTTATTTTTTTTTTTTTTCTCTACATGTATGTAAGTGTGGAAGTGAGCCTGCCCTGCAATGAGCTCAGACTTTGTTTAGGTCTAGCTGTGATCTTGCAGCAACTTTTTTGAAAAACTGGATTTGGAAAATAAATTAACTATACTGAATGGTTAATAAAAAATATAAAATTTAATATTTACTTTTGTTTATATATCATCGTCCTGCAATATATTGGTGTCTTGTCCAGAGCTTGCACCTAGTGCTGACCGGATAATCCTACTGTGACCTTAAGTTTGATTAAGTATGTTTGAGAATGATAATGAAAATGTTCACTACAATCGGTATATATAAAATGCTAAGGTCTGTCAGTCTGTTATGCAATTACTGGGGCTTGAATGTTGATGTTGGTTTTATGACTTACTATGTACTGGGATGACAAAAATATGGCAGAAGGAAAAAAAATAATGACAGGCTGCATCTATTGAGCATCAAGTAAATCACAGAGGTCAATGACATGATGGAGAACGGCAGAATAGGAATAGGAAGAAGAACTGCAGTGTCTTCTGGGAAACAGAGAGCAGGAATGACAAACACAGAAATATACATGCAATTATCAGATCTGTTAACTATTAATTGCAGAATACAAGCACAACACAAATGAAAAAAAAACATGCATTCAACACATACATGTTCAGAATTCAGAATGAAGTGTGAACTCTTACATGTGTAAACAGCTGGTGGAGAGTTTAATGGTATTTATATCTACCTTCTTGTTGTGACACAAAACATGCTCCCTAATGCTACAGGCTCCTTACTTTATCTTCATAACACAGCAGCCTATTTTGTTATGTATTGTATTTTTTTGATCAGTGAGCATCACATTTTGTTACACTTGCATAAAGGATGACGTTGAGACCTGTGAGATCACCAAACAAATGGATAACTGACCTAATGCCATTAAAAAGAAGAAGATTGGTAACATTTGCTGAGCATCAAGCAAATCACCAAAGGTGCTTCAGTGACAAACATAAGAAGAGAAGACACTGAAGTGCATCATCATGCAAGAAGTAATCCATATATGTTGCACAATGCAAAGTTAAATGACTCACTCACTCAGACATTCATCAACAAAAGCACTATTTCTCATTTAGCTAAAAAATGAAATTTGGCAGGATTGTACATCTAGTGCAGTAGGTACCCACTACGAAAGGATATTTTAATATATAAATATGTAGGGGTAAACCCAACCCCACAATAGAAACACTGAATACCCCAAAATGTCTTGTAGGATTTGATTGAATATTGACGATTATACTGGAGAAAAAAGAACATTAGCCAACACATTTTTTACCTGATTGATATTAGTCATTAATAATGTTATAGTAAGTGGAATATTCAAATGCACCATATGTGTTGGTTTATGCAAATGAGGCCCATCTACAGAAGCCAAGCCAAGAAGCTTGAAAAAGACGCAAAAACACTATAAACCTCAAGTGCTTTCCAATCACTGTGGCTGTGAACATAGTCAGTTTCACACAACTGGTACAGTAAGAAACTTATTTAATATCTATTACCCTCACCCCCATCTTATTGGCAACCTTGTTGAAAGTGAAATGTGGGGACTGCATTTCCCATCCGCCACTGTGGTGCTACAGACAAACTCATTAGCACTAACAAAACTGAAATAAGAACATCGACAAATGTGGCATTTCATCAAAGGTAGCAACTGATGCATTTTTTTTTCTCAGCCACCTTGGGATAACAATTTCATTGTTTTGCTGGATTACAGAATTATTTTAGAGGGTGTCTTTTTGTTTCATCTTGGACTGTGTTTAGACATGTTGCATTTACAAAAGACACATTTCCCACATTTATTTTAATCTGAACCCTTTCCTGAGAAATGTGTTACCAAAACCAGTGTATGCAGTGTTGCCAAACCTTTAAGAACAATTTTCCTTTCTTTCTTTCTACAAGAAAAAACAAGTTAAAAACTCCCAAACACAAATACCTGTTTTTAACAAGTTTTGTTACTGAAATTTTGCATGTGCAACATAACATATTCAAAAGAAAACTCATGGATTTTGCTTATCATTTCCTATAGTAATGTTATATTTGACATAGTTTACGAAGGGAGATTCAGGAAGCCGAACAGTTGTGGTGTGAAGCACTTGGCCATACATGAATTTTACTGTACTGTGTACACCGCATGTGGCAATAAATCTGAGAAAAACTGATTACATTTGTTTATCAGGGCATAGCCTTGCATGTTTGAAAAAGACAATACAGTAATCCACGGCTCTATCATGGTTCAGCTATTGCGGCCCTGCTACATCGCGGATTTATTAATACTATTATTATTACTAGGGGGCTCCGCCCCCTGCTCGCTTTGCTCGCCCACCCCCTCGTTTGGTTTACCGGATAAACAATTTAAAGAGATTGTTATTTTCATGGGAATTGTTACATATGCATTATTTTCATTCTTACTTTAAAACTTTTGTAAAAACAATATTAGTCCTTTATTTCCTGTCCCGGGCGTGGTTAAATCTCTTTCTTGCGGCACTTATAATGCTGCTTGCGTTGTGAAGGGGGGTCTGAATGCACGCTAAAGAGATGCGATTGGTTCAGCTGGTGTCTTGCTGCTGCTGCTGGCCAGCTGTGTGTTGTGCTTGTCGCGCTTTGCTTCAATCACTTAAAACCTTGTACAGCAGCGGTTCTTTTTCCACTTCGCATCTCTGCCGCTCTCTTTGTGAAGGGGGGCAGCTGAACCAGGCTAAGCAGAAGTGGACAGATCAGCTACTAGCTTTGTGCTGCTTCTGCCAAGATGCATGCCTTTTCTGTTTGCTCTGCATGTTCTGAAGGAGGGGGGTGTGACGACTGAACACACGCTAAGGATAAGTGCTGGGATCTGGTCAAGATCGCTTCGTTCAAACCCTCCCTCCCCCCTCCCCGAGGCATGCTATGCTCCTGCCACTTCAAGGGTTCAAAGGGTTTGGGTGGGGGGGGGGGGGGGGGGCTTTGGGAGGGTTAGCTGAATGCACGGTAAGGAGAAGTGGACTTTGTGCTGGCTCTGTGCTGCTTGTTTTGTCAATCATTTAAAAGCCTATACAGCAGCTCTTATCCTGTCTCACTGCCTTGTCTTGCGTGAAGTTAAAATGTTTATTTAACAGAGAGATGTTACTCATATCCTTAGCCCGACATCCACATACCATATGTGTTTACAAAGTGTGCTTTAATAAGTTTACATGTGTTTAAAGTGTGTGGGATGGGTATTTTAAGGCTCAAACTATAAAAAAAATGTGGTATTTCTATAAAGTAATGCGGATTTTCACCTATCGCGGGTGGGTCTGGAACGTAACTTCCGCGATAGGCAGGGGATTACTGTACTGTTTCCCACCTTCATATCACCATTAAGTTTACAATACCAAATAAGTATTTAAAAAACAAACAAACAGCAAAGAGAAAAAAAAAACACACCTCAGATTAACCAAGGGAGCCAAGCCACAATTAAACAAAATGAAGCATGATTTTTTTCTATAGCTGATGTAGATATTGTTTTTCAAAATGTTATAAGATGGGAATAGGATGGTGCTTTTAACTGAGTAAAAGTAAATTGGTAACTTTTGTTTTTTTTTGGTAGACATTTATTCAAAATCACTGTATAATGAGGCAGTACTAATTTTAGGCTTTAATGTTAATGGAGAGTTGAGATTTTTTAGGAGTTTTTAGCTTTGAATAACTCAACTTTAAATCAGCTTTGTAACATAACTGAACATCCTAATTTGTGATGTCTTTTAATAATGAATTCTGCTTCAATCACCAACACCACCAAGGGCTGTATGTGCACATTCAATAAAATAAGCTGTTCAAGTGATGGTGGTAAAAAAGTGGTAAAAAATAAAAATATTAAATACAGAAAGGTACTTAGTTAGTTATATAGTACTTCTGATACATCTGATTAACCAACAACACTATACTGGGGCCCTTTTAATTAGAAGCCAAGTAACACAGCCAGTCCTGAATACAGAGCAAGTGAGCAGCAGGCAAACACAATAGCTCATAGGAAAGTAAGACAATGTCCAGCATATTGAATACAAGCAGGACAACAAGATAGAACTGCATGCCAACAAACAAGAAGATGTACTGACTACAAAATGGGCAGCCACAGCAAAACAGGGAGGGACGGAGGATCAGGAGAACGAATTAAGTAAATAGGGCAAAAAGAGGGTCAAAATTGTGATTGAAAAGAAACATTTTGAAAAGAGCCAATTTGCAAAAACTTAAATCAAACTCAAAAGGCAGGTCTTGTGTCAGGAAACCCATCTATTATAAAAAAAAAAAAATCCTGGAGAGAAACAGTAGGGATACGAGACGTTATCTTCACATTAAGATCACGGAAGACACTTGAAAGACTCGCGAGACGAAAGAGAATGGCCATGGAGCGTCTCATGGAGACCTTAAACATGAGACCTTGTGCCAAGAGTATGACCCAGGACCGTCTCACTATGACATAGAATGTGAGATTCTTGCAAAACACACCCTACTTACAATCGATATCAAATAAGCAGCAAAACACTCAGTCGTGTAAACTAAGGCTTTGTGCACACACAGATCCAGGGTGTCAGTGCATATAAAGCGTATAAGGACAATAAGTTATAAATGAAACATCGATAACTAAGAGAGCAGCGCGGAGAAAAGAGACTCAAAAGCGTTGGAGAGAAAAAAGATCAAAAAAGAAAAAATAATCTTGGTACAAATTCAGAAAATAAGGAAAGCAATTATCAGCCCAGAACAAGTGAATTGAAACAAAGCACGTCCTATCGGGCTCAAAATTAAAAGAAAGAGTAAAAGACAAAGTAGAACTTCATAAAGACGTTCACAAACATTGGCGCTATACACATACAGAGCAGGTAAGAGATTATGAAAGCAGTGGAAGTCGAAAGGCTCAAAAAAATAAAAAAACGCTGGTGCGATACACATGTGGAGAAAGTTAAAGAATATGAAAGTAGGAAAATTAGAAAGTATAAAAATAGAAAGTAAAGATCGCAGTAGCGCAAACAAACGGAAATTATTACTTGATAAAGGGAAAATAATCACCAAGGACCAGGTGTCATTGAACAAAAAGCAAGACAAAGCGAGGTCAGAAATAAAAGACAGAGTAGAAAACAAAGTAAAACGTCATAAAGAGGTTAAAGAACAAGGGGGCCAAACACATGCAGAGCAGGTTAGAGAAAAGGAAAAACTGGAATTCAAAAGACTCAAAAAAAAAAAAACGTAGGCGCGAAACACATGCAGAGCAAGATACAGAATATGAAAACAGCAAAAAACAACAATGTCAAAACAAAGAAAGTAAACATTGCATTAGTACAAACAAAGAGAAATTGTTATTCGGAGAAATAACGAAAAGCCGAATAGAGATTGAATATATGGACATAGGTGATATGTCAGAAGTATGTAAATATTGTAAGGCTTTGAAGTTTAAGTCAGAGAATTTAAAAAACGGGGATTACCCTCACATGCATTTATTGGTTACTTTGCAAAAAGAATTATTAACTACTGATGATGTAGATCGTTTTTTCTGTGCTGAAATTCCAAACAGAGAAAGCTATCCTGAATCTTTAAACACATGTCTCACTGAGCTCATTAAAAAATTCAGCACATTGGGACTCGAAAGATTCCACAAATTGTTTTTACAGAAGTTCTAAAATAAAAGTGAAACTAATGAGATAGCAACAATTCAAAGAAAAAAAAATCTTAAAAGTGTGTATCCGGAAAACCAAACATGGGGGTTGGCGAGCAAAGCGGGCAGGGGGCAAAGCCCCCTAGTAATCCAAATTGTCAAAAGTAAATTCACTATATTTGGTACAATCTCGTATACTGAATGACTGTTTTGAGGACCTTAATACCAGCGTGCTAGATGACTTCATAAGCAGTGATGCCCTAGTGCATCATGGCATAGAATTCCATGGTGACAGTGAAAAATTGTGATGCCAGTTGTCAAAACACGGTGATGTAAAAAAAAAAAAAGGTAAAAAATAATGAATAATAATTAATGTTTAATTAAAAATCTGATCTTTTGGCTGACAAAACCACCAAAACAACACCAAAATTAAGTTTATAGCTTTAAGGATGCCTAAGTAAAATTTAAAAGTAACACCAATCAGAACAAAGGATTGTCAAATACTTGAAACCAGGACACATTCAAGCATTACTTTTACATCCTCAGATGTATGTTTTTTTGCCGAGTATTACTTGCTAAACTTAGATCACCAATGTGTTCACTGTAAAGCCGTATTTTTTAATAGTGAAAACAAAAGAATGTGTTACCAAAATTCAGCTTGCTCTATAGGAAGAAGCAATAAAATACATTATAACTCCAGGAAGTGAAAGGCATGACTATTTTTAATGCATAAGTAGTAATAACAGATCCTTATCTTTTACATCAATAACAGTCTCTATTGATAATCCCCAGAACATGTTGCATTTGTGTTCAGAATTTATAATTAAGTTTATCATTCTGTTGGTGGGACTATGCACATGTGAAGGCCAAGCTCCAGCCTATGCCAGCCTTTACATAATTGATCCTGATGAGCACATAAGGAAACACTTTCAAGGTCCGAAAATAAAGACGTCTGACCTCATGTGCATAAAAACTTCATTCTTTGATGGAGTCAAAAAGCCTGTGTACACAAGCCTTAAAAACGTAAAGCAACGTGAAGTTGAAGAAAAACAAAAAGCACAAATAGACAGAAGACAGGTTCAGGAAGTTAAAATGTACTCCTTAAATGATTTGGTGCAAGACCAAAGACATTGAGATGTAGCTACCGTGTTCACTGTGAGCCACCAGCAGAGAGAGATTTGATGATTTACTCGAAAGAACAAAGATCGAGACGACTATCAATTTTAAGCCCCCACATCAATTTATTGTTTCATTTATTGTTTCCACTCTATGAGCATGGACGGAGGCCTACTCTTAAAAGAATAGATGGTAAAACCTTAACAATGCTTCTGTTTTATTCTCATTGTTTTAGCGGTCAGATGACACTTTAGCCTTATTCACAGTTCAGGGAAACTTTTTCAGCAATACTTTGTTGACTTCAAAGAAGAAGGGAATACACTTAATTGGATAAGACAAAATCAGAAGCAACTTCATGCTGAAAAATCCAGAAGTCTTATTGACTATATCAGCCATAACACATGCACTTCAGAACAGATCATCCACCTGATGCTAAGCATGTTTGGGCCCAGCCAGCCAGTATTTGGATGGGAGACCAACCAGGAAAACCTTGGGTTGCTGCTGGAAGAAGTGTTGGCAAGGCCAGCAGGGGGTGCTTCCTGCAGGGTCTGAATGTCGATCTCAATGCCCCATACGGTGCTGTAATAATGGCACCATCCTTCGGATGAGATGTAAAACCAAGGTCCTGACAATCTGTGGGCATTAAAGATCCCTGGGCATCCTTCATAAAGAGCAGGGTATATCCTGATGTCCTGGCTATATTGTCCTACGTGGCCTAATCATTGTGGACTTCTAATAATCTCTTGTCTCTGATTGGCTAACTGTCTCTCACTCCATTACCACTTAACAGCTAATGTGTGGTGAGCATACTCGCACAAAAATGGCTGCCATTGCATATCCATGTGGATGTTATATATCAGTGGCTGCCCACTCACTATCTAAAGTGTTTTGAGTAGTGAGAAAAGCGCTATTTAAATATAAAGAATTATTATTATTTATTATTTTATCTGAATGCAAGTATGACAAGAGAGACATGCAAACCAACAAACAAGAACTAGTTATGAAAGTTACTTCACCAATGTGAGGCTGCAACATTTCATGATGAAACAAAAGAATGTGTTACCAGACTGGAAAAGTTCAGCTTGCTCTGTACAGTATGAACTATCTTCTCTGTTTTGTCCAAGTTGTCTTTAGCTCAGATGGAGCTTTTAATAAAAGATTCATTTCTGGCTGCAGTTTGCATGTTTTCCCTGTGTCTGTGTAGCGAAGTGTAAAATGTTATTTATAATTTTGTTTTTTTTAGTTATGAACTACCCCAAAAAGATTTGATCCCTGTAAATAGTTAATAGCATACTAACAATTATAATTTGTTGTAGTATGGGCGTTAATTAGTGTCACACCTCACAACCTGCATGCACCACGTTTTTTGGCTCTAACGCCAGAAGCGCGGTGGATGCTGTGGGGTAGGTTGTGGTTTCGGTTCTCCCTAAGTTTTTCATGATTTTTATTTCATTTATTTTGTATTAATAATTTGTAATCGATTTAATTTATTATTTAATAGGCAAAGGGGAGAAGACATTTATGTGACGCCCTGTCCATTTTTTTCCTTTTGTTTTGAAAAGGTATGCTATATATATTTTTATTTTTTTTGTTAAGAATAAGTAATTATAAAATTAGGACTTTTTTGTATAAAGCTATGTGTATGGTAAATAGTTCTCTTTGGAAAATGTGAGTAATTTTTTTTATATGCAATGTGCAATTTTTTGATTATTTTTTTTTATATGCAATGTATTTGTATAAATAAAAAGGGGAGAAGCACGGTGGATGCTGTGGGGGATAGGGGAGAAGACGTTTATGTGACGCCCTGTCCATCTTTCTCCTTTTGTTTTGAAAACAGTTTCTTGAAGAGGAAAATAAAAGCTTGTGTTTTAACCATACATGCTTACGTGACGATCATTTACACAACACAGAGAAAGGCGGATTTAGTCGGTTACATCTGTATGGGATTCCTCTAGGTGCTACAGTTTCCTCCTACAGACATGCAGGTTATGTGAACTGGCATTTCTAAATTGGCCCTAGAGTGTGTGGGTGGCATGTGTTTGTCTGTTTCCACCCTATAATGGATTAGTGTGTTGTCCAAGGATTATTCCAGCCATGCTCCAAATGCTTCCTCACAACCCTGCTCAGGAAAAGAGGGTTTGAAAAATGGATGGATGCATGAATGACTGTCAACAGCCAAAGGACATCTTTTTTTTTTTTTTTTTAATTTAGCTGTTCACTTCCACATAAATGAAAGTTTGGAGATGGTGTCAAAAATTCCCTGTTGAGTTAAGCTCTGTGATGTTCAAATTGTTGAGACAAGTTGAACATGGCATGGTGTCTGAATGTGTTTCTGTGAAAAATCAAAATGGATTTTTATGTCTTATAATTTCAATTTTCAATGTAAAATTATGCATTTTTGTGTAGAGCTCCTGGATGTGTTAAAGCCAGCAAAGAACATGTTAAAAGAAGTAGTTTTGCCTTGAATGTTGAGCCCTATGTACAATCATAACTTCTGATTCAACTGACCTATCTTCTTCAAACAAGTTGCATTATGTTGTTTGCCTTGCACAGGCTCCAGGCCTTTTAATTCTGGTCTAGTTTGATCAGTACTGTGGTAGAGTGATATTCTGTATGTAAGTTGATAAATATTCTAAATGTCTTTATTTGTTAGTCAGACAAAACAAATGTAATATTAATTACGTATTTCAGACAGGCATGTTGTATTTCATTGATGAGAACAGCAGTGCTCTGATATTTGACCAACCACCAAGTCTTTAGGACTGACTCAGGATGCTTTGGCAAGGAATTCTGTGCAGGACATTCTTATAAACTAACCCCTGCAGGAAGGCCATAAAGCTACATAGCTGGCAGGCTTTGGCTAAACAAATGGTATCCACTGGTCAGGTGTGAAAGGACAGTGTGTGCACCCATTTGTCTGAAGTGTTGGGATTGAATCAGTGGCCATTCTGTAGCACAACACTCTATTGGCCTAAGGTTTTGGACAGAAATGTATAAAGTTGGTTCCTTTACTCCTCCCCCCCCCCCCCTCACCCCATGGCCACGAAGAGAACAGAATGAGGAGCACTACTTGACAGCCATATTGAGACATGCACTCTGCCTGTCCTGAAGAAAGCTGGCTAGAAATGATGACTTGTCTGGAGACATTTGAGTAACTATAAGTCTATGTGCTGCCTGAAACTACACGTCTATCATTTATCAGGCTGTATAGTTGCCAATATTCACATGTAAATATTAAAGTTGTAAATTAACTATTTAATTGCTTGAGGTTATAGATGTGGAAAGGAATGTGGGGAGAAGTTACAAAGTACAATACCTTACAAATGGCGATAAGTCTATGGGATTTGAGGCATTCTGATAAAGTCTACACAATAAAGGGGGAAAGTAGAGTCAAATAGAACTCAGCGCGTTGCCACACCCAGTACACAACGATACTGGTTGGCAATCCCTCAGGCAGACACGCGGTCTAGTCCATCCCTCCGGAAATAACCATCTGTCTGCCACAGTCAGGTGTTACGTGGGCGTCCCCTTGGCCTGGTCCAGCTGCTCAGGTCTTCAACAGTGAGGATCACAATGCAGGTAATGTGCTTCATTCGAGACTTCATGAGCAACCACTCATTCGACACATAGTCAAACCAGCAGTACCCAAGGATTTTCCAAAGAGAGTCCAGTCTTCGTCTCAGATCACTGGATAGCATCCATGTCTCGCAACCATATAATAAAACAGGAAGCACCAGGACTCTAAAGACTTGAAGTTTTGTCTGTTTGCAAAGATATTGGGTGTGCCAGACACCCCTTTCCAGCGACCTCATGACCCCACATGCTCTCCCAATCCATCTACTGACTTCACAGGAAGAGTCACCAGAGACATGAATGTGCTGCCGAGGTAAATAAACCTCTCGACAGCAGTTCCCCTCTCCCTTAAGTGATTATTTTTGTAGATCTTTAGCCTTTTTGAGTGTTAGGCATAAGGCTTCTACTTGAGGGATTCAGGCCTTTTTTAAGTTATGAGGCCTAATTATAACACTATGTATGTGGTGCAAAAGTGTTTCAATGCAATTTTCAATTAAAACTGTGCTTGATCATGATATACAGTTGATGCATTCCTGGCCTCTTGATAGCAGACATGGGCTTATTTGCACAAATGTAAAGGGGTTTACAGGGACAAAAGCACCACCAAGTTGGCACAGGGGTGAGAATTCAGAAAAAAGAAAGTGAGAGCTACATGGGCATTAGGAAAGGCCCTGCACATGATAGTGTGTGAACACAGGAAAACTAAAAAATATTTGAGTGGGTGACTTTGCTGCCATTGGATCTTTCTTTGAATCAGGCTTCTCAACAGTGTACTGTACTTGAAATAAACACAAATCAGCAGAGTAAAACAAAAATTCTCATAAATGGGTAAAGTGTAGTTTTTTTGTAATTATGTTCATCACTATTTCAATGTGATGTGATGAGCACACAATCATATTTCCAAAAAAATTCTGTGCAGTGTGATCTAACTTTTGCTTTTATGATTTGAAAATTGCTTCACCCACTGGACTCACCCAAGTTTTATAGGCTTATAGTAAAATTAACAAAATGATGAAATGTACATTTAGTCCTAGAATAAGACAATTTTACATGAGAGTACATGGGAGAAAAATATGACTGAAATTTATGTTTAAAGGTTGTACCATTTATATTTAAATTTATTTTATTGTTTATTATTATTATTATTATTATTATTATTATTATTTATTTCATAACTAAACCTTCATATTTAGGTTTCCATATGTGAACGTAGAATTCTCCTGAAACAAATTTAAGATTTGCTATAACTTTTCATTCCGTTAAGAATCAAACCCAACCTAAAAACTTTTTTTTCACAAGAAAATAATACATAGTAATAAAGAAAGAAAGCTTTTCTTCATAATATTGGTTTTATAATATAAATATTTTTTGAGAATAACACATTGAGGTATTTTCTTTGGTTTAGACTGAAATTTACATGCCATGCTATCCGTAAATACCAGGCAAAAGTCATATACATTTTTATTAATTCCAGTTTGAGTATGTTTGTTTGGATCCAGTTACATCATAATGGCCATTTAACATGATGAACATTTAAAAAGAAAAATTACTCCAATGTTGTCATGAGCCTCTTTGCTTGTTAAAAAAAATTACCTGCTTTCTTGTTCGAGTTTTGCCTGTCCGTAACTTGATGTATCTTGCTATCAACTCATTTCTTCCTGAAATGAAATAACAAAATAGGATTTCAATTAAATCTGAAAATCACTACACTGATGTTTAACAAAATATGAATGATTTTATTATCCAATAAACAGCAAAAACAGAATTTGGAAGATTAAATCACATGAATTTAATTTTTTTTTCGACATAGGTTGTCATGATAGCATTGTGGTTGGAGGTGCTGCTTTACTGGTCTGGAGACATGGCTTCATTTTCTGGCCCAATCAATGTTTTAAATTTCTATGTCTTTTCCATAGGTTTTATCTAAGCTATTTTTTTTATTTTTTTACCCTACCTTTCAATAATATTATTAAAGAGTTGCCTCAGACCTTGCTTGTATTGAGTTTGCAAGTTTTCCCAGTGTCTATGTGGATTTTCCTCCATCTCCCCAAAAACATTCAGATTGCATTCTCCCACAGATAAGTCATGGCTTGATTTTACCGTATAATTTCCAGTATTTTATAATGTCGGTCGAATAAGTTGAATGTGGGAAACTCATGCTATTGGTCCAAGAGATTATGATATGCTAACGGCCACCTGAGAGAATAACCACGGAGCACATTGCCTTTTTTTCTATGTATTGTGCCTACATGACCATACGGATATACCCAAACTATTCCGAAGCGACGTTTGCACTGTTTTTTGTTTACTGTATCTCAACCCTTATACACCTTTATTGTAAGAGCTGCTGCAACAAAATTTGACGTGTCTGAGAAACTGATTGGAGGAAACAAGAATATGTAAAAAAAAAAAAAAAAAAAATTAAGTGTCGCATTTTTGAATGGCCGTATAAGTCGGGTCTGATTTTATGATCGATTTTTACGATCGATCTGACTTATACTCAAATATATACGGTAAGTGAATTCTAAACTGGCTGAGTGCTAGTACATGTCTGTGAGTGAGCACTGCTATTGATTCGCTCCCTGCTGGTTCCTACCTTACGCCTGATACTTCCAAGATGGAAGATAAATCACTTTACCCAGTCCAGTAAGTTTAATTATCTTATTTATGTTTCTTGTTGATATTAATATTACATTATAATGAGTAAATTACATGTCGGTGAAGTAAATATTCTCTTATATATATTTCTTTTTTGGTTCATTCTGCTTCCACCTCAAAACCGGTCCCGCCCACATGCACTTCTCGATTCCTATTCGTCCTCTTCCAAACCCCTCCCCATGCTGCCAGCGGCTCCTCTTCAAAACCGGTCCCACCCACATGCAGCCGACATGGCATTTCTCGCCAAGCTTCTGAAATACGCTTACAAAATAAAGCAAACTCTGCATGCAGCGAAAATGTGTTCTCCAGCTAGATTCCATGCTCAGAACCATCAAACCCTTCGCTAAATCATACAAACACATGCATGAAATCGCTCAGTCCAATCCAACAGCATCTGTACGAATGCTTTTCGAGGAAAACCCTAGGCAGGATTTACGACGATACAATGCCCCAACATGTCACACCAATGTTGCAGCGATTTTCGTCGGAGAAGATGGCGAACCCCCTGCTGAAAGAGACATTTGCATCTATCCCAGAGGCAACTCCTGTAAACAGATTTCCACGCTCAATATGAATTGCGATTCTATAGTTTACCCACTTTTATTCCCTAACGGAAACATTGGCTGGCACAAAGATTTACAACATGTTCCCAATTAAAGAACCGCCAAGCGAATAATGCCAGTTTTACGCGTACAGATTAGCAATGAGGAATACATTTAGTATTTTGCACTCCAGCGGCGAATTATTCCAACAGTACGTCGTGGATGTGTACCGGTATGTTAAAACTGAGCTCGTGCGTCTCAACTATCTCAGATTAGATCAATCTATCTATCTATCTATCTATTATTCCAACAGTACGTCGTGGATGTGTACCGGTATGTTAAAACTGAGCTCGCGCGTCTCAACTATCTCAGATTAGATCAATCTATCTATCTATCTATCTATCTATCTATCTATCTATCTATCTATCTATCTATCTATCTATCTAT